>NCKU01001784.1:0-23001 GCA_003675995.1 Dinothrombium tinctorium
CAATTTTGGACAAAATCATAATGATGTTGTTCTTATTCAAAGCTACATAACTTTTTATTTAGAATCTTATTTGAAATGACTATTTTATTGAATGAAGAAAAGACTCTCGGGTAGTCCTATTAAACTTTGTAAAAAATTTTAAAATTTATTTTCTACAGCGCATGCAAATAAACAATAAATATTTGTGCAAGTCCAGTTTGGACACCTATTAAATTGGCTCAATATTATCATCTCAGATTTCGTTATGAACCGTTGATAAAAAATTAATGTTAAAAATTATTAAACAGAAAAGAATATGCTACTTAATAAGTAATTTGTTTGTATCACTATGGACACAAAAAAAAGTTAAAGAATGAAGAGTTATTTCGTTGAAATGAAAATTTTAACATTTTGTGTGGAGAGTCATATAATCGCATTCTAACCGACAGTATTATTTCTTGTATAGAAACATAAAAAATGAATAAATAAAGTAATAAAATGCAACTCCTCTGAAAATTTCAATTTTGTCAACTACAAAATTTACATACATGCTTTTGAAAGTGGTATTACAATTGGATTTATAAGTCAGGTATTTTAAGTGTAAACTTATTAAAATCATAAGAATTTCATGATATTTGAAATAGTTGTAGAATGTAAAAATATAATATTGAGAAAAAGTTTAGCTTCTTGCTACGAAAACAAGAACTTTAAAGATTTTAGAGGATAAATTAGTGTTGACTGAATTTTTTAGATACATAATTAGATCTCTGTTATCAGACTTAGAGTCTTAAGAATTGATTAAAAAAGAATAATAAAATATTTCATAAATATGATATAAAGCATATTATATGAGATTTTAGTTTTAAATCTTTATAGAGATGAATTTAAATATCTCTCATGAATCATTGTAATTTTTAAAAATTTGTTTGGATCTATACTTTTGGAAATAATAAGTTTCTCCATCATTTTTTAAAATTAAGAATAAAAAAGGTTATAAAAATTCAACTTTGGATGACAAGTTGAACATAGTTTAGTTAAAGATTAAACATCATCGCATTTGCCGAAAAAATTGACGCAGATTTTGATATTTTAATGTTATTATTGCTAGGAGTGTATATTTTTGCACAAAATTTAAAATGATTTTCAAATTTTCAAAAACTGGATATTTGGTTAATTAAAATATTTGAGAGTAGTAGGCAATTCATATGAAAATGTTTTTGCGATAATTTATATTAAACCGGTTTCATATTGAAAAGGAAGCAAAACATTTTGGCAAGAGCTGTATTTTTGAATTCAAGCAGAAATAAATCAAAATCAAGACGTAATAGTTTGCTGATGATTATGTATTAAGTTCACTATGACATAAGGAAAAAGATACGAATTTTCATGTTTTTCTTATTTGCCATTTTGAATTAAATGTTATAAAAAGAGTTGTTTTAACATAGTGAGCGATTTTTTCTTTGATTTAAAGAGCAAATAAAATATAATATAAAAATGCTTATTTTGTGCTAAGGCGCAGTTATTGATGGTATTTAAAAATTTTGCAATAGCTTCTTCAATTAAGAGTTTGTGGGGTTACGATATAAAAAGTTTTCTATTAGAATGTATTTTTGCTTGATTATATTAATGAAGAAGGTAAAATTTTTAACTAGGAAAACTACCTGTATAACCAACATTGGTGCCAAGAATGAGTTTTACAACATGTCATTTGATACCTTTTATAATAAAGATCGTGTAAGAATGTTTGCAACAAAAAATGTTTACTGAAAACAAACATTTTGTCATGGGATGGTTGCAATTTAAGATTTTACCGCTGGCAGTTTAAAAAATTAACTCACGCAGTTCACAAGTTAAATTAAATAAAAAGACAATTGGGTTCATTTTGTAAAACCTGTGTAGTTAGCAGTAAAATAAAAGCAGAAGTGGCGCTGCAAACAGAATAAAGGAAAGGTTTCTAATCAAGATAATTAAAGCTAAAAAGAAGCGAGAAACAAAACGCGAGCACATAAAATATTTGCGAAGTTTAATTACGAGAAAAGAATCGGTTCAATGATCAAGGAAATATCATCATGTGTTCATCTTTAATGCGTCTTCGACAGCGAGGGTTTAATCAAAGAGATGATCGTCATAAAGAGAGATGATAATCACTTTCATTGCGCTCTTCTTCACCGTCTCTACACGTAACTCTATTTCGGCGAAGTGAGTGAGGAGCGAAACAATTTCTTCATAATGAATATGGTTTTTTCAACATGTCACTTTAGTGAGTAACTTTGTTTTCGCTCTTTAACATATAATGACAATAAAGTGTGTTCACGGGTGAGCGAATGCGGACCACACCCAAACGCACAGTAGGAACAAAGTAGAGTAGTAGCCGAAAAACGCGAGTTACATAATACGAAAGCACTATACTTGTGAGCGTACCTGTGAGCGAGTTATGTTTCTTTTTCCTCGACATATTAAAGCTAACGTTCGATAATATTAAAAGTGAACACTAAAAACAATGATCGCAAAAGCTTTTTATAGCAGTCTTGAGTTAAACATATAAAAGGCGGACATTCACTGTTGCTGCGGACACCGGTCATATATCTTCGTAGAATACCATTTTCAAATAACAATAAATGTCGTTTTTTCACATAATCTAACAGTCGCGTACGTGCCCTTAACTTCCCTTCACTTAAATTTATACTACTTTTCGACCATTAAACAAAAAGAAACGCGATACAAAATATTATATATTAAACAAATCGCTTACACACAAAAAGAGAATCTGTCTTGTTTCTGAAATACCTCATCATTAGCATTCACTCAATTTCTTCAGTTTTCAATTACAATTTTTTACTTTCGCGAAAAAACAAAGAAAAGCTGTAAAGAAGCAATGATTTAATCGAAACCTCAAAAATCTTCTTTTACGCTCTATTTCTGTGCTTTTTCTGAGTTTTCAAATGATTTTAAAAGTATTTGAAAACATTAATTGTTCAATAAGTCCGTAAAAATAAAATAGAACAACAAATTATCGAGAAATCATTATATGAAAGTTAATTTTTGTGGAAAATAGTTTCCGAATTTTGTGAAAATTTTGTGAGAAAATTTCCGATTATTAATACAGAAATGAATTATGCATTTCTAAAGAATTTTTTTGTGAAAATTAAGCTATTAAATTGGTAGCTATTCATATTATGCAATGAAAAAGTAAATTCCCCTTGTTTTGTTTTCTATTGTATTGTTTATAAACAAAGTTACTGTACACTTTCTTGGAATGTATTATTCATGAATAATTTCTTAAAATGCGTCATTTACTTCACAGAGCGCATAAGCTAAGTTTTTTGTGTTAGCGATCAATTCAGAATATTTTTGACCAATTTTTTTGACTATAAATTCAAAAACGATTTTCTGCATTTAATGATAAAAACAAAATGGTCAGTTGAATATATTAAATCGAAAAAATTGTGCCAACATTCTTTCTGAAATACAATATATCCTAAAATGAGAGTATGGAAAACTAATTGTTTATTCAGTTTGCAAAGTTAAAATTTGAAAAAATTTAATGTATTAAATATGCATAAGTAGATAAAAAAAGAAAGATTTTTTCTATAAAAAAATCTTTTTTGTAATTCAATTCAATTCATATTTTTGAATTTTGAAAAAGTTTATATTTAAAATTTATATTTGACAATTTATACTTACACGAACATAACATTTGACATATTGAAGTTAAATTTTGATAAAATTGTTCAAAGTTATAACTTATAAGCATTTAAAAGCTTTGCGCTTACGTTGAGACGCTATGTATCTATTCAATTTCATAATAGTTGTAGTAAGATGATATGTTTTACTACAAAGTTTATACATTTTTTTCAAGAACATAATTTAAATACTAAATTAAATTGTATAAATTGATTCTTTAGCTGCGTATTTATTACCAAAAGATTGGTTTTTAAAATTTGTCATATTGTGTTAATTTAAAAGCAATATTTTCAAGAAAATCTATACTTTGACAACAGTCAGTGCTGAGACTATTCGGTTAATAAAATAACTAGTTTAGAACGGTAATAAGAAATATAATTTTCGGTAAGGACTTGTTCGTTTACTTTGATGGTGAAGGACTTCACTTTTTTCACTTTTAAGAATCTATGTAAATAAGTCGACTTGAGTGAAGTGATCAAACTTTTAAGATTTGTGTAACATTGTAATTATAATTAGAAACCAAGAAGGTATAAAACATCCATCAGAGACAATGAAAAAAAAACATCGCAATTACAGCTAAGGGCAGAAAAATTCACCATTTTCGCAATTTAATGGAGATGACGAATTTTTCTGTTAATGCTTTAGTGAATTTACCATATTCTTTCACAATATGCGGCATACAGTACTATTCTAACTAAGGCAACAGGCCGATTAATTCAAAGTATAAAAAACATGTCGGTTTAGAGAGTCAAGACAAGAGGCCAAAATTGTTATCCAACAAATTCTTTTTTAAATAAGTTAAGAAAAATTAATCAATGTGAGAAAATTAAATTTAAAAATGCATTTTAAAAGATTCAGTTTATAAAAGCTTGCCGGCAATTATTATTTAGCATGAGAATATCAGCAAAATAAGTTAAAAATTACATAACTTATGTTTCATATTTTTTAGACTTAATTGACATCATCTAATCGGTAAATGTTTTTATTATAGATTTTAATTCTATCGGGCAAAATCATATTTGTTCATTAAGTAAGATACAAATAAAGCGGAATCAAGTAGAATTTCCGCTAACATATTAAAATTAAGCTTTGTTGTGCGCCATGTCTAAGTAGATCGTCAACGCTACAACTTCTTCATCGAATACTTTTACCATGTTATATGTACAATCTTAATAATGCAATTATGGTATTATATAAGTGTATTCAGTACAATCTTGAGGGCTTTAATTGATGACTGATTCACGAAGAAAATCAGACATGAAAAAAATAGGATTTTGTCAATATTTTCGAATTACTACGGAAACACGTGCCCAACCATTAGGCTATCATAATGTTACACATCCCAACACATTAGGAGTCTAAATATACAATCTTGAGCCTGGATTTAGAATACTTCCCCTAATACTTCTCATATATCTAAAAAAAACTTCATATGCGGAACATCCAGGAGGTGTTCAACAATGGAAACTTCAAAAAAACTTTGCCACTTCAATCTTCACACAATATGTTCAAATGAAAGTGATAAAAGTTGGGGAACGATCTGAATGATTTTTGTTTACAATTAATTGCGCGAAAAACAGGGATCTCAATGGCCAATATTCAACGGTAACCTATCCTCATTTTTTGAGCTCTACAAAACAGGTTAGGTTCCATTTTTTGTGATTATCGCACAATAGTTTCTTTAAATTTACAATCAAAATTGAATATAATAAACCAACTATTTCCACTTTAAGATGTGCTTCTTTGCCGAAATTACAAAAAGTTAATTTCGTTGATAAAAACAATTTCATATAATTTTTGTCAATAAAAAGCTTTAAATAACTTTAAAAAATGTTTAATTTAAATTTCGATGTTATTCATTGTTTCTGATAGATGCTTTGTTATACCGTTTTGGATGGCAACTATAATTAAAATTCTTGTGTTACACAAACATGAAAAGTTTGACAAATTTTTAAGTTTCATATATTTTCTGTCTTTCCTGATGAAAAGTATTCAAATTTTCAAAACATTTACTATTATTTCTCGCTTTATCTTCCTTTCAATTAGTGGATAATGCGGATAAAAAAAGTTTGACATACGTAAAGCATACTTCATCGCAGAGCGAAACTTTTTTCTCTCCACATTAGCACAACGAGCCTGTTTAGTTATTTTTGTTGTTTCTCTAATCAATAAATAAAAATAGGTTTAATATCATATCGCATAAATAATCTTGTCTAAACAATAATCGTCTCCTCTCTTGGCCATTTATTGCTTCAATTTTATGCTTCCGCATTATGGTTCTGCGTTTGATTTCAAATGATCGTTTAAAATAAAATTTTACATCAAATTTTTTGCATCACACCAATTTAAACCAGAGATGCCTGATAAAAATCAAATTGACTGAAAATTTCTTTCATTCTTAATTATTATAATTTGGCAAAGTGAAATGTTTTAATACATAAATATTAAATTATTCTTATTATGGATCATTTTATTTTTAATGTTTGTGAATTTAATTACTTTATTTCCTCACAATATGCTGCACATGCCGATCAATTGAAATAAAAAAATGTCTGTTTAGGGAGTCAAGACAAGAGGCCAAAATTTTTATCCAACAAATTCTTTTTGAAATAAGTTAAGAAAAATTAACCAAAGTAAGTGAGAAAATTAAATTTAAAAATTTATTTTAAAAAATTCAGTTTATAAGGGCCTACCAGTATAAGTTGAAATAAATTGAGATACGAAAAATCGAATTTCGGGATACACTGGCATGCCGCATATTGTGAGGGAATACGGTAAGAGGCATCGTTATAAATTAAATAGGTGCTATTGTGGACAAAGAAAGGTTTCATTTTGCAATGCAGTATGTTTTACATGAATAAAACTTTTTCTCACCCTGCTAGTACAATAAATATAGCACTTATAAATAATTAAAAATTGATAAATAAGTTATTAAATTATAAATGAAGCTGAGACTTCAATTCGGCCTAAGATGAAATAAGTTAATGCAAATCGACTTCTACACATAGTTTTATTATATATTTTAAATAAAAGCACTTCTCACTTGCGATCAAAAGATAGTTTTATGTGCTAAAAAAAGGCTGAAAAATTCCTATTATTGATTATTTAGACCGAAAACGATTTTAATGTAAACAATTGAATGAATTTATTCCGAAAGGGCCTATCTAATAATGTGTGCATTGTTGGATAGGCCCTTTCGGAATAAATTCATTCAATTATTTAATTTATAAAAAGATTTTCATTTAATAATTTCTATAAAATTGGCCGAAATTTTAGCCTCCAAAGCAAAAGATGACAGTCATATTAAAACATTTACGCTTCAAATTCAGTTTGTATCATTAAATAGGCTAGGGTTTTATCTCTTCGCAAAATTGTGCATACAAAAATCGTTAAAATTTTGATTAAAAAATTTCGAACCCTTTCCTTCTAACATTTTTGCCAATCTCAAATTAAGCTTTTTTTAAAAGTCATTATAATTTGATTAATTTTAATTTTTTTAAAATTTTGACAAAAAAGAATAAAGGCAAACTTTCCTTATACTTATGAAAAAATAAATAAACGTGAAAAATTTCTTACTTTATCAGTTTCTACTTCAGCAATGACTTCGTCTTCAGAAACCGTATCTCCAACAGCTATCAAATAAAGAATTATGCTAATTCTGCAACGAAAAACCAAACATACCTTTTTCCCATCGAAGATCACCCTCACTAATCGACTCGGCCAATTGGGGTACAGAAACGACTTTGACTTCATTAACTGTTCAAATATAACTTATAACGGAACGAATTATTCAATTAATAAACTCACGCATAACTTGACTTCTGTGAAACTGACATCTTTGTAAAAAATTATAAGAACAATTTGCTAACGAAAGTGTTCTGCAAAAACAAAAAATTATATAAAACTAAATATCATTGAAAATTTTAATAAGTATGAGTTAAATGAGATTGAGAGCAAGTTTTTTTGAAAAGCTTATCCAAATTAATTAATCATAAATTAATAAGAAAAGTGATTCTTATTCTTCGTACAATATGCAATTTAAAATAGTTTCATCATTTCATAAAAGCATCATTTTACTTTAAAAAATTCACTTAAAGCTACTTTTAAAAATGATTATAAAAATTTCTATAAATGCTTCAATCATCAAAATTAAAACAATAAGAGAGAAAAATTCAAACGATTTAAAAATGATTTTGATAATCAAAAAAGCATTTTTGGAAAATATACAGCAAAATGATGGCTTTTCTCTTTATGCTACATCTGTTAATAAAACACTCTTTACTCTATTTAATAAGCGAAATAATTGAAGGTTATCTTGAAAAGAGAAGCCACATTTTCAGTAGTTTAAATTAGTTTTTTTAAAAAAATTTCCGGTTAGATTTTTATGAATTTACGAATTTTGAGGAAGTTTTACAATGTCGCTGAAATTTGCCGGTATCAGAACATTAAATAAAATAATGTTAAATAAATAAATAATCCTACTCAAATAAATATGAAAACATAAAAAAGTATTTGAATGATCGCGAAATCACAGAAATAATTTATTCAATATTATATTCTATAATTGATATTTTAAGCAACAGAAAATGTGATTCTAAAAAGTTAATTTAAGAGTTAATAAACACTTTTTTTTGATTAGATTGGAAATTTCATGATCAAAACCGAAAACAAATACAGAAATTATTTCTTTCCGTGTCTCGTTACCTTATCATCTTTAGATAAGCTTCAAAATGTTTGAGTTGTTTCGCTAAAGAAATAAAGCGTTATTTGGCAATGTTTAAGTTCTTAACGTTTGAAAATATGCGGCTCGATGCAATAGCTATTTATCACTAGTGAATGAACAAATGAAATCAAACGAAAAAACAAGTTTAATCAGAATCTACACTCTCGGAAATAATAACGTTCCTCCATCAATTTTTAAATTAAGAATTATGTCGATACATAAAGACCATATTCACAAAAAATGTAACTTTTAATGACAAGTTGAACACTGTAATGTTTGAAATTAAACACTATCTCGTTAAGCGATAAAAATTGATGCAGATTTTGGTATAGCAATGCTATTATTTCCGAAAGTGTATGTATATTAAGTTAAGAAAATTTTTTGCAGACTTTTTATGATTATCATGCAACAGCTGATGAAGTGAAAAAAATGCAGACGTTGTCATCGCGATATGAAGTTTACGAACCTTTTATCTTTGTTACAAATAGATAAAATCGATTTGTTTTTCAAATGACAGCTAATAGTTGCCGTTCTATTAATTAATAACAAATCAACGGATGAATGAATTCGGCGAATTAAATGGTGAAAAATGTTTGGTTGGAAAACGCAACTTTCTTTGTCACTCAGAAAGCGATTCAAATACATCAAATTGTTTCTCGTCGCATTCATTAATCTCGCATTGAAATGGTGCGAAGTACGAATCATTTGCATTGCTGACATTGTTTTACAACCTGTGAATAAAATTAAAGAGATGAGTTTCGCATAATTTGTGTGATACTGAAAGCGTGAAAAGGAAAGGAAATCAACTTAAACAAAGCGAGTAAAAATTGAAAGCGAAAGAAAAGCACGTTTTGATCGAAAAGAATTGATTGAAAATGAAAGCAAAGGAAAGCAAAAACGTGTGTTCAAAATGATGTCCTTTGCGAAGGTGAGTTTCAAAAGTTGCTTCGTCCGTAAACGACATTTTCACCGCAGAATTCAGCGCATTTCGGCGACTCGTGGTAAGCGAGAGCGGTGCGAAACTGCCGCGTGCGAAGCAAGTTCTGAGTACGGTCGAAAAATACCTTTTTTCGCCTTTTTTGCGGCAAAACATAGAATCGATGCCATCATTCACGACTTACTCTCCGTTCGATTCTTTCAAAGGGTTCTTATTCTAATTACGAACACTGAAACCCAAAAAGCCGGTTTCCGATTTGTGCTTCTCGCAAAATGTGAATTTGCTTTTTCTTTCCGGTCGCAACGCATCCGTTTCGTTGCCACTCGAATGCGAGTCTTATTTCTAAACCAAAATATGGTACCATTATTTCAACAGTGTTCAATTTATTCGTTATTATCCACTTATCAAAATCCATGGTTATATCTGTGTAATGATATAGAATTGTGTAGATAGAAAATTTATGACTAAATAAATTTTACAGCCATTTAACTTAATAAAAAAATGGATTCACGAATAGCAAACAATTGATTTCAGCGACATAAAAGATTATTTTAATGCTAAAAATTTAACACAGTATAATTTCAATGTTCATTTTTATACATTTTCTTCATTGCTGTTCGATGACATTTCTGTTACAGTCAGTTGCTCGCTTTTTTCTTCCGCAAATTTTCGATCACTTTTTAGAAAGAGACGTTAGTTAAATTTAAAAATAATTAAAAATACTTTGTTTGATCTTTGGCTTTCCATTTAAACTGATATGGTTTTGGTAATGATGGCGAGTAAAATGGTAGTGGATGGGCAAATTGACAAGTAGGATTACGACATTTTGCTCCAAATACACAAGGCTGAAGAGAGAATAATTGGTTATGAAGAAAATGAAAGACAGCCACTTACTTTCGGATGTAGAAAAGGACAGGCCGGATTTATACAATTTGGAAAATATTTGCATGGGGTCGAAATCATATTTGAAGCTATTTGCGGTTTCATGGCAGGCGGAATAATTTTTTTCATTGTGTGTGTGAAAGGACAATCGGGCTTTGCGCACAGGGCATCGTATTTACAGTTTGGATGAATAAATGAACATTTATCGCCGAAACGACAATTTGGAAATAACCTAAAATCAAAATCAATTAATTTTAGTCAGTAAACAAAAAAATTAAAAATTTCCAATGGCAAACATGTGATGAAGGAAAGTATTTGGATTTTTCAAACTTGTTTCTACATTGATTACGTACTTGCATGGACTATTCGGATGATGATATAAACATTTGTCACCATTTTTACATGAAGGCCAATATTTACATCTTTCTTTTAGTTTGTTCGTTGATAATGCAGTTTGATCACTTTTTTCATCTTTATTAGCCACTATGCTATCGTCTTCAACGAATTCTTCGTCTATTTCAGCGTCGAGCATCAACTCACTGTCCATTACATTATCTTCGTCGACATTAACAATTCTATTATCTGACGCAAAATTATTTGGAACACCGTCAAGTGTGACGATAAATTTTGGGGAGTTGGTTTGTTGTTGGTTTTCTATATCTTCCATTGTTACTTCTGCTTTTACGTTAATAATGTCTTTCTTTTCTGGAAAATTCATTTGAACCTCTTGCATTCTGTTCGATTTTAAATAATGTCTTAAATCGTTTGGATCTAAGCTATAATCTCGAGCGCGTTTTATGATTGGAGTTGGCGAGTATTCTTCGTCTTCACTAGCTTTTCGTTTCAACAATGGTTTGTTTGTTACCGATTTGTGGGCTTCTTCGACAGCACGCATTATTAACAATTTATTCGCTTGCATTTCAACGGGAACACTACTTTTACGCTCTTTTACTTTAATAACACTCGCAACACTTTTCTGATTCGAAATGGCTGTCATTTCCTCATCCTCGTCAGGTGTATCCTTTGTTAAAACTGCTCCTATTGTTGAGGAGGGCATTTTGTGGTCGTTTTCGCGCTTAAGTGGCTTTACAGTGGCCAAGGCGGGAGACGCAGAATTTTTCTTTAAGCTGATTTGCTTTGCTTGACTTACATTTGCATTTTCAGGTGCTTCTTGCAATAATTCATCAGTCTCACCCCCTTCTTCATTCAAATGAAGAACAACCTCTTGTTCTTCATTTTGATCACCTGAATTCCTCTCATTTCCTTCCAAGATAACATCTTTTAAACAACCATTAGTTGCAGTTTCTAAAGTGGATTTTTGTTGAATATTTTCGTTGACAGTTTTATTTTCTAAACTAGATTCAACTGATTTTTCAAAGTTTTTACCAACTTTAGCCTCACTAGTTTCTTTTTCAACAGTTTTTGCTTCAATATTTTTACTGGATTCACTCGACTTCCGTGCTTTTGCAGATTTTTCTGTTTTAGAAACATTTTCGACAGCATTCAACGCTTTCGTCGATTTGGTCTTTTTCTTCTCGCCGCCTGAAGCATTCGATTCATTCAAAGAAACTTTCGCTTGCATTGTTTTCAAAGACTCGTGAAGCCAATCGACAAATTCGTCTGTGTTTTTGCCCAGAAATAGCGACAAATCGTCCTTCATTTGATAGCGACTTTTTTGATTTGCGACCATTACCATTATGTAATCTGGAAGCTCGTTGTCTGTGTAAAGATCAATTCAATTACTATCAGTAAACAAATGAAGCGCGAAACGATGTGATTACATACCGACATAAGCACCGATTTCGTTCAGTTTATTTTTAATGTCATTCTGTGAACAAAAAGAAAGCAAAGCGTGAGTCTCGAAAAAACGGAGGCGACAATCAGCGAATACCCTTAATTTAAGCGTGATTTCGTTGCCGATTTTGGCCATTTTCGAGCGCCCGTTTTCGCGAACAAAGCGTCGTTCTTAAATAAAAGCAAATTTCGAGTCCACTTTTCGCTAAAAACAAATTTTGCGTTCGTTTACAAATGGTTTGATGCCTTTCGCTGCTCTCAATTCGTTCGATACTATCGATGCTATCGTTCTTTTCTCAATTCGCTGTTTTTTTAAATTTTAATTTCAATGAAATGTTGATTTCAAAAAAATGTGTCCACAAAAAAAGCGAAACGAAACGATTCGCCCGACTTTTACGCAATGTTTGTTTCGCAACTTTTTTATCCGTTTTCGCAGTTTAAAAGTAAAGTTCACTCGGTTTGCCTTTTTTTCATCGATTTATCAAAAGCTCGATATTCTTTGTGCACTGTTTTTAAATGACGATCGCTAGTCGAGTGCTTTAAAAACCGAAAATTTTCAAAATTCGTTAAAATTTACAATTTTTATTAAAATTTCAAAAATTGTTTCTTAAAATTATAATCGGCGCACGAAAATTGCCATTTTCAAAAGTCGTTAAATGCATGCGATTCATGCGAACATTGAAAAGAGTTTTGTTTACTTCTGTCACATTTTCTTTTTTTCAAAAACTTGTTGCACAAATCTTTTTTCGAATTTTGTCTGCGTTTCAAATGACAGTCGCTCTTAAACTATTTCGTATGTTTAACTTAGGGATGCGATCATGTTTAAGTTTTATCAATGTCAAAATATAATTTGTATTCAAATAAAGTTTTTAAAATTAAGTTACTAATTATCAAACGGAATTTTTTTCCCGCTTTAAATAGCGACTAAGCGGTGAAATAAGAAAGGAGCAAAATTTGTACTCTAACACCTGGCGTATAATTTATCAGTTTCTTCACAGAAGTATTTTGAAAATTTAAACGATTACGACAAATTTAATATGTGGTTTTAAATAAGCTCTTGGAGGGGAATTTTAGATCTTTTCTTTTCGTGACAACTGTGTTATTAAATTTTCATTAGAACTCACTAATAATTACACAACTTGCGATTCAATCTTTCCATGTTTTTTGAATTCAAAGAAAAAATTAACATCAATTTTTTTCATTTTGAAAGAAAAAATCGAATGCTTCTTCCAAAAAGTTTAAGAGTAAATTATGGCTTCTTCAAAAATTTGTCACCTTTCCCATATATCAAGTGTCTCAGAAAAACTCATAAGTCAGTGCCACAAAAATTAAAAATTTTAATTCATTTCTTCTTGAAAAAAAAGAAAGTCAATTTCTTGGAATTTTTAAGCAGTTATCTATGTAAAAAAGTGCTTTTCACGCACATAAACAAGATACGAGATTGACAAAGAAATAATGAGAATTTTTATTTGCCAATCATATATAAGTGTGATAACTTTCTTGCTTAGCGTTTATTGTTGTCTTAAATTGTGCTTCGAATCTTTGATTTTCAAGCATGAAAATGAAATTTTTTATAATAATATTTTCATTTATATCGCTGACATGTATTTCAGGCGCACGAAAACGTAACAAACTTTAGATTGTGCTATTTATAAGAAAATTTTACTCGTTTTAGGCTGTGAGAGAGGTGAAATTCACACGCAGTGCGGAACAACGTGTCCATTGACGTGCGCCAACATCGAAAAACCTCCGCAACATTGCGAAGATAACTGCTTTGTCGGATGCGTTTGCAGAGAAGGTTTGATTCGACACTATAATGGCAGGTGTGTTCCATCATCATTTTGCAGAAGACAAGCATGATTGACGGCAGAATATTGTTTTACCGCATCGAATTACTCACTTCAAACAATTTATAAAAATGTATAAAAAAGTTTTTCGCTTTTAATCTCTCATTTTATTTTTGTTGGTTTAAAATTAATATTTTGCTTAAAATTTCTGTTAAATTTTTCACATTATGGTTGACAACTAAGTAATCCGTAACTTACGATAGTTATAACCTACATAATTAAAACGATATAATTTGTTGTTTTGTGGCTTGTCAAAAAAGATAAAAAATCAAACATCTAAACAAATATCAAAAGTGAAAAATAAAACTTCAACTTTTTTATCATTTTATTTTAATGAAAGTAAATCAGTCTGGATACGAAAATGTATCATAAAATATCTTTAAAAAAGAATAAACAAAATCGAAATTATCTGTTCTATTTTTGTGTGGGAATCTGCTTGATAATTGAAACACATTAAAGATTGTTACCCATTTTTCTTTAAAAATTTTGAATTATGGATTGAATAATTTCACTAGAAGAATGAGTCGGGCTTGAACATTGCCTCCAAGTTTATACATTTTGTTTATCGAACAATAAAAAGTTAAATAATAGTTAAGAAGTAGAGGAGAACAGCGATGGATAGCTGAGAAAGATTGAAACAATTAGAGCAAAATAAAATGGACTTTTCAATTGGAAAATTTTTTGCTTTCGTGTTCAAAAAACTGTATTTCATTTTACGAGCGATTCTTCGCTCATTAAGATACTTTTTTCTCCAATAGTTTCTCATTTTTCGTTAAAATATAAATACTAATTCATACCAAATTATATATTGGACATTACATAATTTTATTTTTATTTGTGTATGTGTAAGAGCGATTCTTCAAAAATTTTTAAATGATTCAAAATTGCAGACACACTTTTGAAAAATTAAAAAAGATAGTTTTACAAATGGATCTTGTATAAAGCTATAGGATTTAGAGTTAAAATTGTTTTAAAAAGCTGTGAAAAGTTTCTTATTTTAAAAGGAAAATGAAAATCTTTTTTTTAATATTATTTGGGTTTTTAACTTTCAAATTTTGACTTGAAAAAGTCAAAAAAAAAAACAAAGTTACAAAAGAATTAAGCAATTCAGGATTTGCTTTTATTCTTAGAAAAGATTTCATAATTCACCATTTTGTCATCTAAATAACAAAAGATGGAAGGAAAAGAGAAAACAATATCTATTTCGTGTTCTTTGTAAATTTAAATGGGAAATCCATTTTATTCATTTCGCTGGCTATATAAAGTGAGTATTCCTTTTGTTTGCTTATTCATCATCAGGTTTTGACCAGAAATTAATTCATAATTGTTGAAAGCTTCATATTTGTTTTCGAAATGAAAACGATTTTGCTCTTCTTGGCTTTTATTCTTATTATCTCTGCTAATGCTCAAAGAGGAGGTGAGAAACTTTACTCGAGTTCATTTTTTAATAATAAAAATTATGTTTAGGTCGTTGTCGTCGAGGAGAAGTTTTTACTAATTGTGGTACCGCTTGCCCTGTGACTTGTGCCAACTTAAATAATCCTCCTCGATTTTGCACATATCAGTGTGTAATTGGTTGCGTTTGTGCAAGAGGATTGTATCGAGATCATAGAGGTAATTGTGTGCCTCGTTCTTTATGCTACCGTCGTGCTTAGCAAAGAATTCGAAGAAACTTATGTTCGTTTTACTTTAAATTAAACGCTGATATCACTTGAGTTTACAAATTTGTTTAACATGTTTAAAAGGCAGACTCTTAAACATTTTTAATCTAACTTCTTTTTCTATTTTCCATTTTCAACAATTAAAATGTAACTTTTCGGACTTCAACTGTAGATGCAATGTAATACGGAATTTTAATTCTTAAAAAAATCAAAAATAAAAAAATTATAAGTTAAAATAAAATCGTAAATTTCAAAAATTCATTCAGCTTGTTTTGAACAATTCAATTGCTTTCGAAAATAAACAATTTGGGATGTTCCGTAAAAGTTGCATCTGGTTTAATAAACACTCATAAGTAATCTTTTCACCGATTGTTTATTCGCATTCCTCACTTTCAATAGCAATCGACTGAAAAACGTTGTTTAAGTTATATATTAATTCTCATATCTGCCTGAAGAAGAGCAAGATGCTGCTCGAAACGCACGTATGTCGCAGTTTTCTGATGTGGAAACATATTTGCCTGAAAAACTTCTTCATTATTGCCAATAAAAACTACAAAGACAACAAGATCATTTCAAAAATATTTTTTTTACTTTTATAAGGCTAAAGCCAGGAAATAAGTAAATTATAATATAAAAACTCATATTGCCAAAAATTCAAAAAATCATTTTATGAACATCAATTCATTGATCAATAATTAAATTAAAATAAAATTAAGCAATTTTAAAAAATTGTTGTGTTTGTCTTTCTAGTTTTAAGTTAAAATTAACGATTAAGCAAAAAGTTATTCTCAGTTTGGTGAGTTTTTATATTTTTATTTTTATTGGTGTGTGTGTTGGAGAGATTCTTACTCAAAAATTTTTAAATAATTCAAAATTACAAACACACTTTTGAAAAATTAAAAAGATGATTTTGGTTCAAATTTTGATTTAATTTAAATAAGTCAAGAAAACAAAGCCAGAAAAAAATTAAGCAATTCAGAATTTGCTTTTATTCTTAGAAATGATTTCATAATTCACCATTTTGTCATCTAAAAACAAAGGATGGAAGGAAAAGAGAAAATAATATCTATTCTCCGTTCTTTGTAAATTTAAGTGGGAAATCCGTTTGATCGCATTTCGCTGGCTATATAAGCTGCGTATACCTTTTGTTTGCTTACTCATTATTAGGTTTTGGCCAGAAATTGATTTATAATTGTTGAAAGCTTCATATTTGTTTTCGAAATGAAAACGATTTTGCTCTTCTTGGCTTTTATTCTTATTGTCTCTGCTAATGCCCAAAGAGGAGGTGAGAAACTTTACTCGAGTTCATTTTTTAATAATAAAAATTATGTTTAGGTCGTTGTCGCCGAGGAGAAGTTTTTACTAATTGTGGTACCGCTTGCCCTCTGACTTGCGCCAACTTGAATAATCCTCCTCGAGCTTGCACAGCTCAATGTGTAGTTGGCTGCGTTTGTGCAAGAGGATTGTATCGAGATCATAGAGGTAACTGCGTGGCTCGTTCTTTATGTCATCGTCGTGGTTAACAAAGAATTAGAAGAAACTTATGTTCGTTCTACTTTTTTAAATTAAACGCTGATATATCTTGAGTTTACAAATTTGTTTAATATGTTTAAAAAAATAAAAAACAAATAAAAAGCAAAATCTTAAACATTTTTAACTCAATTTCTCCTTTTATTTTCAATTTTCAACAATTAAAATTTAACTTTTTAGACATCAACTGTAGAAACAATGTAATACATGAATTAGCAAATTTGATCACAAACTAAAAGTTTCCATTTGTCTCAGAAAATCTTGCGAATGAAAAATGGAAATGTTATTTATTGCGATTTTTGTTGATTTTTGTAGCTTTTGATTGACAACTTCATTTATTTAAATATTTTCGTATTGAAATTTTGATAAAAGTATTTTCACTTAATCACGATGTTCATTTCTTTGTTTTCGGAGTAATTCAAACGATGAGCATAAAAAAGTTCGGCTAATGACTTGATATACAAATTATGTAGTCTATCTACATCTTCTTCTTTTGGATTTTCCACTTTTTCAACGTCAATTGGCTTGCCGACTGAAATATCAAATTTGTTTGTTATTATTTGATTACAGTGTCGAACAAAAGTTACTATTGTTCTCCATTCAAAATTCATATTAAATAAATGAAATGAATGAATGAATAGTAAGTAAAGAGAAGCAACTTTTGTCAGGCAATATACCTACCGACAACATTTATCGGCTTTCTATATGGCATGAAGCCAAAAGTGTATTGAAAAATTCCTCTGCCATGAAAAAGAGGCAAAGCAAACGTAGTCACTCTGCGAATGCGTCTTTGAAATTTTTTGAAAAACGACTCTTCGCCATGCAATGATTGAGAGAACGCTTCATTTTCGCCAAAAGAAATACATGGCACCAAAGAAGCGCTATAGTCGAAGTTCAGGGAAAATTATTTTTCATTATTTATCGTCTTACCCGGTTTCTAAAGCAATTCTTGCGAACCCTTTTCGATTTTTCAAAGTCAGCATCATAGTGCCTGGAACTGCATCAAGCGATTCCGCGGCTCCGCCGACTACGATGACTACGGCGTTGCCTTTACCATTGTTACTTAAAACCCACTTTATGCTTTCCTTATCGGCACTGATCATCCCACGAGCCATCACGAAATCACGGTGGAATGGAAGCCAAAAGTTTATGTTTAATGTGGCGCATCGCGGATTAATTCCTGGATACTTTACATTGAATCCTGTTGCATCGGATAAAAAATTGAAAACGCCTAAACCAAAGATACCATGAGGGTGATAGCCAATGATGTAATTTTTTTCTGGACTCAATTCAGCCGTTTTATGCAAATGCATTGGAAAATATTCGGCTACATAGCGTGAAAGAATCGAACGTCGGAAAATCTTGAATTGTCTTCCTCCTAAAAAAGATTTTACCGAGATTCAATTTATCTGAACAAAACCATCTAAAATCAAATTTTAATTTCTTAAAGCTTGTAATATTTTGAAAAGTCAAGAGGGATTTTTCCATTGAATAATGCTTATCTTTTACTTTAGAAACGACGTCACAAATACTAAATTTTTCCTTTTGAACAATTGACGAATTTTTTCACCCTTTTGATCAAAAATGTATAAATGGTTTGCGGTAAAAAATGTTGCGATTTAATTGCTTCCTAATCAATCTACTACATACAGAAAATACGCATATAAAAAGCTCTTACCTTTCCTGCAAGTGTCTCTGTCGATATAAAGCCAAGCGAAATACAAAAGGAGGAGAGGCCAAAATCTTGAGTGCCAGAAAAAATAAACAAGCGACAAAACCAAGAACGAGACATTGTATGCGATGAGCACTGCTAAGGTTTGAATACGTCTGCGAATTGGAATATTTAATGGCGCAAATTGCACTCCAAAAAACGAACTCATATTTCTTCTCTTTCAATCTTTTCTCTCACTCTCTCAAAAATTGTAAGAACAATCGCTGAAAAATTGTGGATTTTAAGTAAATGTAAAGCCACGTGAGAATAATAACTCTCAATGGAATTATCAGAATATCTCTTTAAGCATTACTGTAAATAAAAAATTCAAAGTCCACTTTTAACTATGAAGAACAATAATTTTGTTTTAACTGTCTTCTATTCACGTGAAGAGTTTTATTCTAAAGATAAGATGGAGAAAGACAAACAAGAGACCAAAGAGTAAAAATTATAATTACGATTAGCAAAACATTACATTTAACATTGCAATTAAAAAGATTGCAAAACTAATATTAAAACGCATTATGGTCATAGTCTTATTTCAACGAATATGTGCAATATACTCTTTGATCAAACATCATCAATAAGGTTGCCAAGCAAATATTAATCGTAAGGATAATAAAAAATTAACAATCACGATTTAATCTTTCATCCTGCATGCTTATTGTATAAAAATACACGTTAACCTTACTCACTCATTAGCCAAAAGAAATTAACACAACTTTGGAAAACTTAGCTGGTTATCCAGCCATGCAAAATCAAAATTTTTAAACCCCCTTTTCTTGATAAGTTAGCAATTTAATTTTTGTTAAATTTAAATTGATTTGAAAATAATTTTTATTAACTTTACATTTAGATTAAAATTTGAATATCTATTTTAAAAAGCTTCTCTTGAACAAATTCGATTTGAATCGAGCAGAGAAAAGAGCAAAAACGAATAAATACTTTTAATATGAAAAAAATCAAATTTATTTAAAAATTTTTTATAAAATTTTGTTTCGAGTAAATTGAATTTACAACTAAACTATATTATGAACTGCGGTAGAGTATCCGTCATAAAGTGAGTGACCTTTTTCGGCGGTCAATGATCTTTCATTCTTCTAATTACTCTTTACCTGGTCACTGAAGTTTCTTCTATAATTTAATAAGAGGACAAAGAATTCTACTTTTGATCGTGAAGAAATTCTTGCATCTAAATTTTGATGATGCCATAGTTTCTTCCTTCGAATATAAAAAAGTTGTTTCGCGATAAGTTTTGCTTGGCATTAGAAAACCTTCCTTTTAAAGATAGCTTTCACCTATCAATATCATGTAATATTAAACTAAATACGCAATCTCAAAAAATTAAATTAAACACAAATTTCAATTTTTAAAAAATTTTGCTTTTAAAATAGCAATTTTTTCAATAATTTTAGCAAGAGAATTAGCTCTAAATAAGATAAAATTCTTAGAGTTAATGCTAAGCAAACAAGAAATATTTATTTATAATCCATTGGTATGCGACTATTGTTTGAATAAAATAAAAGTAAAATTAAAAGATAAACTGAGATAAAAGATAAACACCAAACAAAGAAAAGTGGTTAAAGGGAGTAGAGGTCGTTAATCAGTGGATGGAATAATAGAATGTTGTCAAGAAACCAGAAGATGAATTTGATTTATACTTTAGAAAAAGTTTGTTACTTATCGAGCAAATCTCACAACTAAACTTTTTGAAGACATTCGCGTATTCATTTTCTCCATCGAAAGCGGTTACGTTAGGCAGGTCGCAATTTAAAGTGTAACCGACACAAACAGCACTTCCTTCTTTAGCAACCACAAGCGAAGAGCATTCAAAATTGTCACTGTGGTTTTCCAATCCAAATTTTTCGTGTGAGACCATGTAATCATAATCTCTACCTGATTTAACTGTTTGACCGCAAACAAATGGAGTTCGAAAATTTAGCGTATTGCTAAAATTACTCCAACCAAATTCATTTTGAACTTTCACTCTAATGTCGTACTCTTTGTTGTATTTTACAAAATTCGAAATATTCAAGATCGAATTATTAGAAGGGGACAGAAAGTAGTCACTAAATTGCGTTTCATTGGCTTCTTTTAACTGCACAAGGTATTTTAATATTGGTGCGACCAGCAAATTATTTCGCCATTTATGTTCATAAAGTTGAACGACGAATTCAGTGCCGATTGGTCGATATGCTATGATTTCGGGAGCTATTGGAGGAACAGCCACCAGAGTGAGTGCTGCGGAAGCCTCACCAAAATCGTTTTTTGCGTGACATGAATAATCTCCAATGTTTAATTTTGCTTCAAGTATTTCGATTTGAACACTATTTTCATAAAATTTTCCTCGTTTCGATTCCATTTGAGTCAAATTTAAAGGCTCATTTTCACCTTTTGTCCACCAAACAATCGGCTTCGGATAACCATCGTAATGACATCTAAGCGTTAAATTCACATTTGATTGTAGCGATAATTTCTTAAATCTGGCTTTTATCGATGGCCCATAATTTACATGAACATTAAATAATTTTTTGATTGGTTCACCAATTCCGTATTCTACTCTGCACTCGTAAACACCAGAATCAAATTTCGTAACGTTTTCTTTGAAAAACACGAAATCGCGGCTTTTCTCTTTGAGAATATGATTGTTGAACACCCATGTAATTAATGGTTTTGGAAAGCCTTTGACAGTGCAATTGAGGACCAATGAATTTCCACTATCAACAAAGATGCTTAGATTACTAGTTTTATCTTCGAAAGATGGCAAAACTACGAAAAAAAATGAATTGATCAACTGAGGGAGCTAGACATACACAACATACTAGGAATGTTGTTTAGTTTTTCACTTAAAATTTTTTCGACTTGGCGCTGCACTTCTTCTTTGAAAAATTCTTTCATTCGGCTAATGAAATCGGTTTGATTGTGTACACAGATGAATGCGAATAAATTACTACAATTTGCTTCTTGAACATTATTTTCATTTGACGACCAAAACAAACATCCGCTGCTGTGAGTGCTGGCAACACTATTGACCCAGAATGCTGTTTCGTTACTTCCAAAAAATAACTTGATCGTTTCAAAGAAAGACTCATCTTCTGATCTCCATGTAGCCAACTCAAAATTTTCAAAAATTTGACACAATTTATTCGCGTTTTTATGCGTTACTTTAACGTCGATTATTTTGAATTTCGTTTCATTGAAAGTGAAGAAACGATTGTAATCTGCGGCGTTTACAACTAAAAATTTAAAACATAAAATTCTTTGTTTTGTTTGAAATTCACTTACGATTATCGAAGAAACATAAGAAAAGTAAGAAGCGAATTACTTTAAGCATTTTGAAATGCTGTGTTTCGCTCAATCAAAACAGAACTGAGGTCTATGACTTTTTAAGTGTTCACTCAGCTTTAAAATACTGTTGAAAATGTTTACATATTCGCTCGATAAAAATGCATAAAGCTAAAGAAGGAGGTCAAAAGTGTCGAAAGTAAAATTTTTTTTCTTAACTTTAAAGTCTATTCAATTTTTGAAAATTATTTTTTGAGTAAATCTGAAAATTAATTTTCATTAATTTGTTTCAATTTGAATTTTGAAAATCGTAAATATCGAAAATTTGTGGATTCCTCGATTTTTATCTTAAAATGAGTTCTGAAAGTTTTTTCTTGATGACATAAGTCGCACTTTTGTGTCCAAAAAAGTTTTTCTCATCTCAATCATTGAGTTTTAAAATTAGAAGAATGCTGTTCAGAGTAATAGGAATAAAATCATTTCGTGTTCACTTTTCATTTAAAAGTAAAGCGAAAATAATGCAAAGGTGTAGTGAAATGTTTTGTTTTTAAGTGAACAATGTGTACTTTTTATTTATCAATATTGAACTTCGATAAAATTAATTGAACCTAATAAACTTTGGTTGAGTGAAAATCGTAGACAAAACTCAAATAAATGGAGAAAACAAGTGAAAATGAATTTATTTGATCGGAAACAAGTTGAAGTGGTCGATTTATTTAAAAATTTAAGATGATTCGCAACAAATAATTTCTAAAGCGAAAAAATTTAAAAGTTGATTACGGTTTAAACAGTACGAAAAGTATAAATAAATTCTCTACTCATAGATAATTCAAGTCAAAACAAAATTATTTCTTATGAATCTTCATAGCAAAAGCATTAACCATCAATTGCTAATCAAAAGAGTTAAAGCACCGTTCGTAAGATAATGAATTGGATAAAGGGAAGATAAAAGCTCGTTGCAAGTTTCA
>NCKU01001785.1:0-22990 GCA_003675995.1 Dinothrombium tinctorium
GTGGTCGAAAGCAAACTTCATATATTTTGTTCTAATATTTCAATTAGTATAAGAAAAGGAGTAATTCTGGATAGGATTTTAAGTTGGAATAATTAAAATTTTTTCATTATTAAAATTATTTCAAACCCTTTTCTTCGCCTTCTCTTAAAAAATTAAAATTTACTTTTTTAATGAAATTTTTATAATTTCAAAAAAGATCGACAATGCATCAGAGCGGCGAAAAAATTAAATTTCATTACCTAAATATCTTACATATCTTATCTTGTACAATCGTGTCCAATATAATTTACAAAAAGCGTTTTAAAGCGAAGTGAAAAGATTTTATTAGACATGAGTGTACTATCGCTTCAAAATG
Source organism: Dinothrombium tinctorium (assembly GCA_003675995.1). Taxonomy (NCBI): domain Eukaryota; kingdom Metazoa; phylum Arthropoda; class Arachnida; order Trombidiformes; family Trombidiidae; genus Dinothrombium; species Dinothrombium tinctorium. The sequence goes on from NCKU01001785.1 coordinate 356, forward strand.
AAATGTTTCGATTATCGAAAGTGAGCTCAACTGCAAAGCAATTTTAACGAGACGCTTAAAAGTTTGTGATTGCAATTAAGCTTACCTTTCGATAACCTAGAAATTGATTTTGAATCGGTAGTACATATTTTACTGTCAACACTTATATAAATTCAAAAGTGAGTTTATAAGTGAAAAAAAAGCCATTGAAAATTAGAAAAATGCTTAAAAACAGAAATTAAATATTTGAATTGGTAAGTAAAAGGTGAAAATGATAGCAAATGATGGCAAGGATGGTAAAAAAAGAGAAAAAAGTAAATTTAAACACTTTGAAGACTTTTGCGCCGATTAAGAATTACAATGATGAAACTGTAACTAGTTGCTTAATTATTTTAAAATAAAGTGTTTTTGACTATAGATAATTTGTAGATATTAATTTTTTACATTTTGTATAAATTTTTTATATGCCTGAGCCAAAAAATGCAAGTGATTGAATCTATTGTATTTTTTCCCTTATCAATAATCTTGTGAAAACATTTAAATTTCTGTTTTCAGAGCCAAATTATACTTTTCTTTAATTTTTCAACCTCTCTATGTAAAATGGTTCCATCGTTTTCACTTTTCCCATTAAAAATATGCAGGTGCTCAATCAATCAGCAATATAATTATCTACAATTGACTAATTGATTGCTATTTTCGATCGACAGTTTTTGAAATTTTTTATTGCATAATTTTTTGCATAATTGGCGAATTTCAGGAGTTTCGTTAGTAATTTACTTAACAGTTCAATACCTAGTAATTAATCAATCAATTTCAATGCCAATTGTTTTTATCATGGCTTATGTTTCTCTTTAACATTTCTTTTCTTATTATGGGTTGCACTCATCTCTTTCACTTTAAATACTTTCATTAGTTGAGCAATAAATAAATTCTAACAAGTTTAAAATAAGATGCGTAAGTTGTGCTATCTTTTCCACTTAAAACTTGAAATTTCATTAGATAAGTTAAGTTAAGTTTATTTAATCTTAATGAGACAACAGTCCTTAAATTAATAAAAAAAATTTTGAAAAATAAAAATCCACAAATAAATCAAGAATAATACACATTGAACCCCAAACAGCCTGATGTTGCGTCAAAACTACCAAATCTTCCATCCTCCAACAAAACGCTCCACATCTCGACAATTCACTCTTTCCCAAGGGTGGCAAAACCCCTCCAATTACGTGTGATCGGTTCAATGTTTCACTGAATTTTGTGAAAACTCGAAAGCAAATTGCAGAATGCATGCTCGAAACATATTATCGCATCAAGACCCGAGCAAAACATTAAGTTGTTTCTATCTTACTAAAAAGTGAACGAGGATATTTAATTGGAACCGGAGTAAAATGAATAACCAAATCCGCAACGTGGAATGAAAGACATCTAAAACTGTTAATTTTTTAGTTTTTTGAAATTTAATTCTACTTTAAGTTCGCTTAACAAATTTCAAAAAGAATTTCGAAAAAGCAAAATTTGAAGCATAAGGAAGTGCGATTCATCATGGAACTAAATTTCTTAATAATTCTTACTTTTAAGATTCCTTGGAAAAACTTTATTTTTGTAATTTTGAAATTCTTGCTAGTAATTTTAAACAAAATTAAAAAAAAGAAAAGAAAAACAGACGCACAAGTTTCAAAGAATTCATGCGAACTTTTTGACCTGATTTCTTACGCGAATGCAATGTTAATTCTCATTTGAGGCGTTGCGATATTTAAAAATTGTGAATTAAATATTGTTGTTTGTCAATATTCACTTTCTTACTCATAATATTTTTTTACAATTTAATAAATTGGTTTGATTTATATCTTATGCTCTGAAGTGTTTTCATTCCTGCTGTTTAAACAATGAAAATATTGTTTAAGTGTTTATTGAGTGCGTTAGTGCAAACTGTATTGACTGTTTTAAAAGAGTAGGTATTCGCATATTAAAAAAGTAATTTAGGTCACTAACCAAATCGTGGTAACAGCAAATAAAAAACAGGGAAATACTTTCTTCAAATACGTGCTTTGCTTTAACTTGTAAGTTTTAACTTCAAGTTTTAATTTACTTGTTAAAATATTTTGAAACGACAATTTTTAATAAATTTGATTTATTGAACGGTTAACGCAATAAAAAACCATTCTCATTGATTGTTGTACACTAATTATTTTAAAATAATTAAATTATTTGTTCAAAAGTTTTGAATTGCAGAAACACTCGTTTTGCGTTGCTGTTCAAAGAGCACGTGCTTCGCGATAACAGCTGTTTTCCAGAAACGATAAATGCACTTCAAGTTTGTGCCGCGATACAATCTACCCGTAGGCCGTTGTTCTGATCTTTGATCTACTCTTTGACCTTTCAACAGTTTTTCTTGTTTTTCGTGATTTTACGTTTATTTTTCTAAATTAACTTTTCGTTCTCAAACGTGGTTCGATCGTTGCGAAAGCGTTTTCTTCTAAACTTTTTTGTTCGCTTTAAAAACTCAAAAAACTTTGTTTTTAGTTAAAAAGTATGTTTTCAATGTTAAACAAAGTAATAAAATATGTTTTTTTAAACGTTTGACTGTTGCAAAAAAGAGCTTCAAATTCTGAGCGTTACTTAAAGCAGACGTGAACGACGGAAGCGTTCGCCTTTCAATATTGTTGTGTACGAATAAACAGGAAGACGAACGTTCATTGCTATTCTCACTCATTTTATTCATCTTTTCTCTCCGAATTTCGCTGAAAATGTCGCACACTCAACGGCCATCTCGTCAACGTTCGCCAAACGCGATTCAGAATACGCTCCTTCGGCCTGTGCTCAACGTCGATGTCGAATACTTGCGTTCAGCAAAAGGCATCATCAACCAGTTACAAATTGTATGCTTTTGCGTTTTACCCTTGTTCATTGCCTTAACTTACTTTCGCCTCTTGCCTCTCCTCTCAGGTTTGCGGCATAATTTCATTTATAATTATATTAGCTTCTTGTCACAACTACTACGATCCTTGGATGCAAAGAGCGGTCGGTGGCTTCGCCTTTGGTAAAAGTGAAGCAGCGTACGCATTCATCATTTTCGCTTGTCTCTTCTGCTCAACAATATTGCTATTATCTACTCTCACAAATGTGACCACCAATTCGAGTATTCTCGAGAAAAGAAATTTTGTATGTAATTAATGCAATTACACGCTTTCGCTTCAAGCATTCACTTCGCAAAAAGCAATGTTTTTAGACCAACCTTCTAAAACTCGATCAAAAATATCGTTTCAAATTTTCATTCCCCGCTCATAATTCAAAAGCAACATTCTTCAGCTCGATGCATCCGCTCGAAAGTGATGCGTTAGAATTTCGTCCAATTTCGTGAGCCGGCATTACGCCTATTTAACGTTATGAACATTTTGAATCGATTGATTTTAAATGCATTGATTTTTAATTCACTTCTTTGCTTACTTTTCAGGATTTTTTCTTTTACTGCGCTGCATTCATTTTGTGTGCGCTAAGTTCATTGATACTTTTGATTGAGATATCGTCGCGTAATGAAAGAGCAATAGCGAAAGAAAGGGGTTATGGCGGAAAAATTTCGGCGGGGGTAAGATAATTGCGCCGATAAAATGACATTTTGATGTTTATCTTGCTAACAATGGATCATTTGTTTGTTCACAGATTTTCGGACTAATTAATTCAGCGTTGTATTTAGCCAGCGCAATATTTTCATTTAAAGCGTGTTCTTAATTTTTCGATTGATATTATTTTTCACCACTTTGTTTTTTTTTCTCGTTTCTTCATATATTTAAACGATGAAACAATTTATGCTAAACGATTTATTTTATGAAAGTTTTAATTTCAACATTCATATTGTTTTATTTAAAAATGCTCATTAATTAAAGCGTAAAATTGCTTGAAAACCGTGTCTAATTAAGCTTCATTGAGAGACATTCTGCAATGATTATTCAAACGAACACTTTGAAGTGAAGAGCGTTTCCATCTTCACATCATTTTATCAAGCTTTAACAAATTAGTCGAATAAATAACGCGCCGATATTTCGTGAGCCCGAGTTATTAAGTCGTTAAAATGTTAATGTAATCGTGTTTTTAAATATTCATTATTGCCTTCGTTTTTAATGATGAGACGAAAGAATGAATCGAGTCTGTTCTTCGAAACGTTTAAGACGGAAAAATCGCAGAGAAAACAATTACGACCACATTCATTCTCAAGAAAATTAAGCAAATTTGAAATGCTCATTTACTCCGGATGTGCAAGAGGGAAATGCTTCACATACAATCACACTCACGCTCACATAACATCCACATGAGCATTGTTTTACTTGACAATAATTAAATGTCATTTAATTTCACTCGTCTTAAACATGTGCCCACGTAAGTTATGACCGATTTAAAAATTTCTCGAAAACGATGATTGTGTAATTTCTTTCTCTGGTTTTAACAGTGATATTGTTTTAGACTGTGACTAATTGTTTTTTAGAAATTATTTTCAGCAATCGTGAATATTAAAATAAGCGAAATTTCTTTTCGATGCGCAACATTACGTTGCAATTTCTCTTTAGCCAAGTTTTCTAAATAATCGCTGTTTGTTTTGATGATAGCCGGAACGAATGCGATAGTGATTCTTTGTCACGGATGTGCTTTTCTCGACTACTTTTCTTTTCACGAGAATAAAAAGTCTCTAATCAAGGTGGTGCGTGTGTGAACTGCGAGCTTTCACTTGATTTAATTTTTCTGAATCATTGATGAAGCTTATCATTCATTTGAAAGCAAGATTTGAATCTCTGGAAAAAATTTCGCTCACACTTTTTCAGCACATTCGTTCTTTACAAGTATTGCGCCAGGCAAAGTTCGATTGCTTTTTCGAAATTTCACACGAAATAAAAATGTACGAAAATTTAAAATTTAAATATAAAAAACGTTGAATTTTTTATTCTTGTTGATAATGGCGTTAAACCTACACACACACACACTTCATGCTGAATATCGATTGCAAATATTAGCTTTCAAGCATTTCGAAATTTGCATATAACACTGTGTCCTACAATGATCGAAACTCACAAAGAAAAATAAATTTTCTATCCGATTTAATTAAATTTTTAATTAAAAACAACCATAAATTCCTCTCTCAATATTGAAAAAGAGGACATCAGAAATAAGCGCATTCAAATTCCATAAAACTAAAATCAAATATTTGAGAAAATGAACTCGAAAATTAAACTACATCTCCTGCAAGAATGTTCTGCTATCTTACCTATATAAAACCGGTATGTTTAATTTAAAATATCGCAAAACGTTTAGATACGAACTGTATGCATATCAGTATATCTCTATAGGAATTTGCAATTTTTCTCTGAATTTGTTGCGCACAACTAATATCTTTATGCTAAAGCTGTAAAATCAAGCTCACAAATAAAGTGGTTTCATTCGTTTTAAGCATATAAACTCGCTTAAAAAATTGCCTCAAAAATGGTTAACTTTGATTCTCAAAAAAAGTTTCATTTACGCGAGCATCATTTGCAATCGAAATTTTCTTACTTGCGACTCAAAAATGTTTAGTTTGGAACACCCTTATTCTAACAATTCTCAATTTTGCAATTCCTGAATTGGTGTAATTTAAATAAACCTGTACCCAACTGCAAATGATCTTTATTCTAACCTTGCCCTTGCACGTAGCCATTCACGCGGTTCGTGTGCTTCTTCTCGAATCAATTGGTGTCAGACGTGTAAAAAATTTTTGTAAAAGCTTAAATTGCACTTCTCACTCGAAAACGGATTTTGGTCGCTTGCCGTTACCGACACAAACTCGAAATCTTTCCAATTCGTGTCAAGTGTAAAGTTTGCTAACAAAACCAGCAATTGGAGAAATCAAATATTTAAGTGGTCGAAAGCAATTTTGAAAAATGATGTGTTGATGCATTCGATGCCAATGAAAGTGACAGTGACGTTAATTTGTATCCCACTGAATAGCCTACACAAAAGAGAGGATATAAGTGTAAAATGATTCAGTTGTTTGCTATCTTTTTAGTCGAAAAAAGCTTCACTTGCGTAATAAATTCAAATAACATTGAAATTGATTGATGCTGAAATTGTGTCCATATAAAGCGTTCGGCGAGGTGTGCGTTCTAACATTTGATCTTTAGCGAGTTTTCAAGCAACAAGTGCTCCTACAGCAGGCGAGTAGCGCGAGTGGAGGCAGTGCCGTTGGAAAACGTTGACTGATCTTCAGTTGCTGGCGAGCAGCAAATAACCTGAACACGGATTCCTATTGTGTATGAAACTTGTTTTCGCCAAACAGGAACAGCTTAAAAGGCATGTCTTTGCAGTGAACATCGCTTCTGCATATTTCAAGCCATTCATTGCTTTGCTACTCATCAGTGTGTTTGGGTAAATACGGTAAAAAGAAGCGCGAGTACGAGAAATGATGTTTTTCACTCATTTTGCGATTTATTCTTTGTTCTTCGCTTCTCTCAAATGTTTAATTTTCGCACAAAAGTAAGTATGAAAACGTCGAGTGGACGTAAATAACTTTTACATTTTGCTGATGCATTTTTCACAGCAATCCTTTCGAAACACGTAAAGCAACTTACACTGTGATCGCACCTGCCAAATTACGACCAAATTCAGATTATCATGTATCTGTATCTGTACATCATGTCGATTCTCCTGTCGATGTCGATATACTGATTTCTGGTGCTGATAAATCAACTGCAAATGATAATTCTGTGAGTAAAAGTGTGCGGTTAGAAACCGGCGAAACGCGAATTTTAAATTTTCAAATCGGAGAATGGGGTCCGGGTAATTACAAGCTGACAGTGGTCGGCAGCGGGGGACTTTCATTTAGAAATGAAACTCGAATCAGTTTCGAGCAGAAAAGTTATTCTGTATTCATTCAAACGGATAAAGCAATCTACAAACCCGGACAAACGGTTAAATTTCGAGCAGTGATCGTAAATCCGTCACTTATCCCAACAGTAACAGGAGCTGTTGATGCTTATATTTTGGTAAGTTCATTCTCTTTGCTTCACATTTTACCTTTATAAAAAATAGGACAGCAAGGGAAACAGAGTAAGACAGTGGAATCGCATCTTCAGCTCAAGAGGTGTGATTTCACAAGAATTTCAATTGTCAAACAACACATTACTCGGCGATTGGACAATTGTGGTTGATGTGCTCGATCAAAAGTTTAAAAAATCATTTACTATCGCTGAATATGTTTTGCCGACGTTCGATGTTGAAGTGATTTTACCTTCATATGCGACATACAACAACTCGGATGTTGTCGTGAGAGTGAAAACTGCGTATACGTACGGTAAACCTGTGAAAGGAGAAGTAACTTTGACTGTTCAACCAAGAGTTAGATACAGTGCTGTTACTGTGAGACCATTGGAACAATATCAGTACAAATCACAAATTGATGGAACTTTGGACATTCCGGTAAATGTTGTTCGTGACTTAAACTTGAAAACTGACTTTTTCGAGCGTGAAATCGAGTTCTTCGCTTTAGTAAAAGAATCGTTGACCGGCAAAACGTACAATAAAACTTCTATTTTGAAAATGTTCAGCAATGACATCAAAGTGGAATTGATCAAAACCTCGAAAACATTCAAACGTGGCCTGAAATACACAATACTTTTGAAGGTTGCCTACCAAGATGATGTCCCTGTCGAAGACAATGGTCCTCCTCTCACGCTCAAGTATGGTTATTCATTCAGTGAAGAAAAGCAAACAAATGTTGTTGAAATTGTCCCATCGAAGGGAATGGTGAGCGTTGATGTGTATCCACCCAAAGATGAAGAAATATATGTGCTCGGAATGCACGCATACTATAGAGGACAATTGCATCCACTTGAATCAGTGGAAGCTGCACAATCTCCAAGCAATAATTTCATTCAAGTGATACTACCGGAAAGGCAAGAGGCTATTGTAGGTCAAGAGATCACGTTATTCGTGAATGCGACCGAAAATTTGCATCGATTGGTGTATGAAGTGATGGGAAGAGGCGATATTGTTCTCGCTAGAACTGTTTCAGTTCCACATACAAAAACATATGAAATAACGTTTACTGTAACTCACGCCATGGCACCAAAAGCTCGAGTGATCGTTTACTACGTGAGAGAAGAAAATCAAGAAATTATAGCTGATGCCGTAAACTTTGATGTAGAAGGGATTTTCCGAACTCCAGTTTCTATTCGAACGAGTGTCAATCAAACACGACCTGGTTCTTTGGTCGACGTGCGTGTCAAAACCAATCCAAACGCCTTTGTAGCTGTTCTTGGTTTAGATCAAAGCATACTTCTTCTGAAAAGTGGGAATGACATTACCCAAAAAGATGTGATCGATGAGCTCGAAACATATGACGGTGGAAAAACAAATAAAATACCGCAGTGGTACGGAAGGCGAAAGAAGCGTTCATTCTGGTGGCCAGGATCGACATCAGCTGGTGAAGTATTCGAAGATTCTGGCGTGGTGATCATTTCAAACGGATTAGTTTATTATAGTTTTCCATTACGTAAGCGAAAACAAAGCTTAACTCATTAACTTTCTTAATAAAAACGCTTGCGATTAATAATTTATAGACTACCGAATGAATTTCATGCCGTACGACGACATGGTCCCACTCAGCGCGGGTCCATCGATGCTTAAATCTGGGTTTGCGGTTAAAATGCCATTCACCGCTAAGATGACTAACAAAGCTGATAAAATGTCACAAACTAACGCTGTTCAACTGCGGAAAAACTTTCCAGAAACTTGGTTATGGACTACGGCTGAATCTGGGTTGGTTATGTTTTAACATTAAGTATTTGCTAATGTTTACGTTTGAACATTTATGTTAACATTGCAAAGTAACATCTCGCTAATTGCATTAATTTGAAACGCAAAAATGAAATCAAAAGTTTAATTAGTTCTATCCTTCTCAGGACACGGAAAGTCGATTTATTATCGGCCGCCGTTGCCCAAGGGTAGGTTTAGCTGTATTTGAGTCGATAAAGTGAATTCAATTTTGAAAATGCTGAAAATTTTCAGAAGTAACTCATTCAAGCATAATACTTGACGAGGTTTTGCTTGAGCATCGTTTGAGTACGCCCCAATTTTCGATTCAACATGGTCCAGAATCTCGTATTGTTTTACGGCGAAATTTTGCCGAAACCTGGCTGTGGGCAAACACATCATCCGGGTAAACAAATCGATGTTACTTTGCATTTGAGCATTTTTATAAATGCATTGTATTCCGATTTCATTTCACACTTGTCGCTAATTCAAAACTTTACATTGTTAGCCGCGACGGATTTGCAACCATATCAAGTGTGGTTCCCGATACGATAACCTCGTGGATCATCAGTGCGTTCGCGATGGATTCGGTTTATGGTCTGGGCGTTGCACCTTCGCCATCAAAGGTGAGACTACGCGTTCACTGTGCATTCGCGGTTTGTGGCTTTAGTTTAATGAACACACAAAAAACGCTTTTTGTTGCATAACAAAAGATGAGTTCGCTTTATGCTTATTGTCTAAATTTTAAAAAAGTAACACAGTTAAAGGCAATTAAGTTTTTTACTATCGCAGAACTAGTTTCGGTTTGTTCGCTCTTTCTATTTGAAATATCACAATCGCTGCGAGAACAAAGCGCAACCGATGCCGTAAATAATATTCGTAATAAAATTCAAAGTGTTTATTGCGAGACCTCGTTTTTTGCTACATTTTTTGGGCTAAATATGAAATGTTCAATACGTTTGAAAAAAAAACATTTCAATTTAATTTCGCCGTTTCAATTTTTTGCATTTGATTTTCGTAATGAATGGGTGTTCCTCTCTTTCTGTCTCTTAAAAACCTGAAACAATGCACAGTAGTAATTAATTCCGAGAATAATGGCTTTTGCATAATCCTTTCTCAAGAAAGAAAATTTTGATGTAATCTAAACAAAAGTTTGAAAAAATATTTTATTTACTCAGCCAGTTTTAAAAAAATAGTTTCTTCAATCATTTTCACAACTATTAAATTCATTTGAAAATTTCAAGCAGCGCTGAATCACAAAGAACAAAAAACTCCGACAGCAATGATCTATCGATTGACATTCACAGCATTTTGTTAATATTTGCGTTTCACGTTTTGTTTTTTTCTCATTTTCCAAAAAGGGAAATAACAATTTAAATTTAACACTTCTACGCTTTTTTCGTGAAACGAGTGTTGAAGCATTAACAACTCGTAAATCTCATAGCTTTTGTCGAAAGCAGTAATCATAATAATACACATTCGAGTAAATGAGCTCTAAACGATGCGATTTGAAATGACGCTTTCAACAGTGAAATCTAAACGTTTCATTTGTGGCTTTTGCGTTTTATTGCAACTTGAAATTAGGGTCAAACTGCGAAAAGAAAAGAAACCGCAATTTGACGTTTTTTGAAAAGAAAGGATGTTTAAAAGAAAAATATTCTGTCGCTTCCTTAAAATTTTCTTTTATTCTCAAACAATTATTTTTTAAAAATTTTAATCTATTTTATCTCATTTTTGTAGTTAAATGCGTTGTGAGAAAAACTTTTTGAATGTAGAATTTTATAATTAAATCCAAAACCGCTTAGAATTCAAAGAAAATCCTGATTTAATTGCGTAGCGAAATTTCATTTCTGCCTAGGAAACATGAATATTGAATTTTTTGAAATTTAATTTGAACACACCATTTCTCATTTCAATTGACTAAAAATTTTTCGAATAATTTTGAATTATTTAAACTTTTATCACAGGTCACCGTTTTTCGTCCATTCTTTGTGAAAATGAATTTGCCGCATTCAATAATTCGAGGCGAAACGATTGCTATACAGGTAGTCGTGTTTAACTACTTCGATAAAGAAGTCGAGGCTGAAGTTGTACTCGAAAATAATGGTGATTTTAACTTTACTGTCGCGTCGAACGAAATCGATGGAGTTAGCGAAGAGGGGGCAAAGAGGAAATACATAACCGTTCCTGCCCAGGACGGAGCGTGTGCGACATTCTTGATTACCACAAATAAAATCGGCTACATCGTCTTAGAAGCAAAAGCAGCCACAAGTAAAGCGGGTGATGGTGAAAGAAGGCTGTTGCTGGTCAAAGCAGAAGGACAAAAGCAGCATTTGAACAAAGCTGTGCTCATTGATTTACAAACTCGAGGATCACAAAACTTCAAGCGAAAAATTCAAATTTCCATTCCGCCAAATGCGATTGCAGGTTCTGAGCAACTATCAATATCAGCAATTGGTGACGTTCTTGGTCCAAGTTTAAATAATATAGACGACTTGCTTCGATTGCCTTATGGTTGCGGCGAACAGAATATGCTTAACTTTGTGCCAAACATTGTAATACTAGATTATCTAACAGGAGCTAAAAAGTTGACCACATCACTGCGGGAAAAGGCTTTAAATCATATGCAAATCGGATATCAGCAGGAGATGACCTACCGAAGAAATGATGGATCTTTCAGCGCCTTTGGAAACAATGACAAGAATGGAAGTACCTGGCTTACTGCATTTGTTCTGAAGTCATTTCAACAAGCAAAAGCTTATCTGGACATCGATCAAAAAGTCATCGACGCTTGCATTCATTGGCTTTTGGCAAGACACAAAAATGACGGCAGTTTTTCAGAACCTGGAGAAGTGAGCTACAAAGCGATGCAAGGAGGGTCAAGTTCCGCTCCCGCGACCCTCACAGCCTATGTTATGATTGCACTTTTTCAAAATAGATCCATAGTCAGAGACAAATATACTTCCCAAATTCAAAAAACCGAACAATATTTGATTCGAGAGTTGAGAAACAGCAAAAGTCATTACGCGACCGCACTTATAGCTTACGCACTTCATGCAATGGACAGTCCTTCTTCAGAATCTGCGTTTGAGAAATTAATGACCTTTGCAAAGCGAGAAAACGACTACATGTGGTGGTCTGGTTCTTTGGAAATGCTTGAGCCTGTAGACAAACAATCGTCAAATTTTTTTTTGCCTAAATCAACGGAAGTTGAAGCTACTGCATATGCATTGCTTACTCTGGTACACCGCAGCGATATCGAAAACGCGATACCAGTAATGAGATGGTTGATCTCACAACAAAATTCAAACGGTGGGTTCTCTTCTACTCAAGATACAGTCATTGCGCTACAAGCACTCGGTCAATTGGCGAGTCGAATATCGACGAAAACAATTGAAATCGATGTGAAATTTAAATTTGGCGAATCAAATGAAAGACAACGTGATGTGCGGATCGACAGTAGAAATGCCATGGTTCTTCAAAGATACGAGTTCCCATCAAGCAAGAAAATACCTCCTTACATCGAAATAGAAGCCTCAGGCTTCGGCACTGCGGTAGCACAAGTATCATGGTCATATAATTTGGCCGTTACGGGAGAAGAACCGTCGTTTTTCTTAAATCCTTTACTTGGTCAGCGATCGACTGAAAACTTTTTGCAGCTCAATGTTTGTGCCTAGTAAGTCTTCTTTTGTCAACTTTTTGATACATTAAATTTGTTTCAGTTACAGGGCAGGTAATGAGACGAATATGGCTGTGATGGAAGTTGAACTTCCTTCTGGATTCACTGCTGATGTAGATGCCATTCAAAGCATAAGAAGTCAGGCGAAAGGCGTGAAGCGAGTGGAATCAACTAACGATGACACTAATGTAGTCATTTACTTTGATAGGGTTTGTTGGCAGCATTTTTTATTTGAAAATTTTAAAATTTGTTTTGAAAAATAGGTGACGAGGGACGAATTATGTTTAACTGTGCCTGCACATAGAAACTACAAGATTGCAAATAACAAAGCTGTGCCTGTTACACTTTACGACTATTACAACAGAGCCCAATTCGCTCGACTATTTTACGAACCTTTACCATCGAAGACTTGCGACATATGCGAAAAAGAAGATTGCGTTAATTGTAATCAGATTACGGATCAAAGTGGCAAAACAAGCAAACAAAATGGAGATAGTGGAAATTCATCTTCGTGCTTAAGTATAAGATGGTTTACTTTAATAATTCTGCAGTTAATTGCCTTTAATCTGGTCAAATTTTTATTGCAATAGTGCGATTTCACCTCATTTCATATTTAATCACTGAAAAGCTTTGTACAGTTATTTAAATATTGTTTTTCATCATTTATTGAAAACCAATTCAAAAACGAAACTTGATGTATTTTCTCAAATCATTTGGAGGCTCGTGCGAAAAGTTTTTTATAGCAAGAGAAATATTTTAAGCTTTCTATTCGATTTCTAGTGATCGGCCGAATTCATTTTGCCCATGTGACCAAAACTTGCTTTGACTTCTGTGGATTTTTGAAGCGTGCTTACTTACTACTAGACGCAAGCAGCGCAAAGTAAACAACTTCTTCAGTATTTAAATGTAGAAATCTATTTGAAATTTTCAGCATTTAAATCATACAAGTTGAATCATTATTAGTGATCACTTTTGGCTAAAGTTATACACTGTTTTATCAAATATTAAACATTGTCATTTAGTCACTGAAACTACATCCACCGAGCTATTCAATGCATTTACGATCATATAGAGATTCAAAACTGTCATTCAGGTCAGGGAATTTAGCAGAAACGATTCTCTCGACAGCTTTTCGAAGAAGAAAAATCAGCGTTTGTAAATATAAGCGATTTTACTGCCGAGCAGAACCTCGCACCAAATTTATGAGCTCCCGCATATCATCCACCAAAGCTTCCAATTTATCGCATCGGTTTCGAAAATATTTTAATTCCTCTTTTTTGTTTGAGAACTTTGTTTTACTTGGTTTCATTTTTACGAAAGAAACCGATCCAAAAGAAAAGCAAAATGGAAATGTGATAAAACTCTAGGTTAGAGGTAAAACAAAGCAAAATTCAGCTTTTAAATTGAAATACCAAATGACGAATTTTCTACAAAAATGGTGAGTTTATCTTAGATAAAAGCAAAGGTTTTAAAACGATAACAGAAGAAAAATTTAACTAACAATGCACATAAGTCAGCTTAATATTAAACTCTAAATTTTTCTAATGCTAAACATAGCAAAGCAAGTTAAAATCAAAACATAAATCTCTAGACCGATAGCCCATTGACGCTAGTTTCATAATGGTGTTATTCATTTAGTAGTAAAAGAAAAGTTGAATGTAGGGCGACATTTGTCTTTACATTTAAAGAAAATCTAACATTCTTATTACATTTGAGTTTACAAAACTCTTGCAATCGAATAGATTTATTAAGAAAAAGTTTATCCAACAAATACATAAAGAATGATTTTTATAAAACGTGCATATTTTGATTGTTAATGACTAGGGACGTGAATTTTGATGCTGAAAAATACCCAAATTTTGTGCGCGATTGGTGCTGAAAAAGGTAAAAATTGGTGCAAAATTTTATTGCACGCACTTTAGCCACAACACCAATCATATCAATAATAATCACAGTAAGAAGAGTTAAACTAGTGAATCTTCGTACTTCGCTTTTATAACTACAGCAAAGCATGAGCAACTCGTCTATCGCCAATGAGATAAAAATTAGTGCGTAAAACACTGTGCTCGATCACATTGAGCCCTTTCGCCGAAAACTCACGTGTTCGTAACTTAATAGTCGCTTTGGTGTCAACGAGTTCAGCATTGCTCACTTTGTTGTGTTTCTCAGCGACACTAGTTCGAGCATCGTCGTTTCTTTCTCACAAGCCAGTATTTGTCAGTATTTTGTCAAACTTATTAAGTTGTGTTTTTGTAAATAAAAAGTTACGATTTTAACCATAAGACCGATATACACCAATGGAACCTGAATTATTGTTACATTAAGGCCTGATTCGTCATAATTTTGTGCAATTTTTATTAATAAAATTTTGAATATTTAAAAAAGAATTAAGTCGTATAGTAAGATAATCTTTAAAATTGTATCAAAAGGGAATTAATATTTCTCATAAAAAATAAATATATATAAATTCAAGAATAGAAAATTTGTTTACTATGTTTACACAGACCAAAAGGAGAAATTAAAATTAATTTTGCTTCTAAATTATCTTGTTTTCGAATTCGAGATTAGGCTTAGGTGTGAATACAAAAAATAAATTTTTGTTTCGAGTAATCGTTTAATTTTACTTTAACGCCTCAATTATTTAAAATGTTTATACAATTTTATTGAGAACATCAAAGGTTGGACATTAAAAACAGAATATTGGCGCGTTCACAGCGAATTTATAAAAATTGTGCAATCGTGTAATTTCTTATCTTAAAGCAATAAAAAAGACTTACTCGTTAGCAGAAAACATAATTATAATTGTTTTAGAATTATGACTAGCAATATTATAATGTAATAGTTTATATTTCCTTGTGTTCAATTGCTTTCAAATTATAACTTTTACTTAACTAGTAAAATTTACGAAATCTCAAATATTAATTTTCCGATGTAACTTTTCATAACAAACAACACAAAATTTAATCATTTTTAATTAAATAAATCATGATTCGTTTCTCCTGTAGATACAATAAAAAACGAAGAGTTTTTTGCTTAAAAGCAAAGGTTCTTTGATTCAGATTTTGTCAAAACCTTGCATCTGCACGATTCAATATAAATACAACATTGTTGTGATATTCACTTTTACATTAATGAAACATTAAACGAAAAATTGTTTAAAAAGATAAGACATTTAGATAGAAAATTTAAAGATGGAAAGCAAAGATAAGCACAGCGGCCGAGTTATGTCGTGCGTGGATCACTAATCGCTGCATGAGAAACCGAGCCCGAAGGGCGGGGGTTCGAACCTAGGAATACTCAAGTAGAAGAAAATTTTTTGCACTTTTGAAAGTCAAAAATTTAAAACATTCGCAAAAATTTTACGCTCCTGCCTAGATTTGAACCGGAGGGATTAAATTAGGTAAGCTCTACGCTCGATACCACCGAGCTTATCTAAAATTTCATTGTTTAAATTTTCTATTTAAATTTAATATCTTAAACTTTAAATTCTACTTTTAAACTTAGTTGAAAATGCGGTTCACAAGTTTCATATAATTCTGATGTGTATTCTTACGAATTTACCATGGTTTGGTGTAATTTTTGTGTTTTTGTGCTACATTTTAAAATTGGTAATTTTTTGGTGTCAAATCTTTAAAGAAAAAATTTATTATGTAATATATACGTTTTATCGATACAGATTAAAGCATTTTCGACCAAATAAAAATAATATTTTGCTTAAAAGATTTCGTCAATTCCTTTTATTCATAAGAGTTTTTTTGCTTTTTCGAAACATTATAAAAGAATGAAATTATAATTCATTTGCGCTCAAGAGATACGACTGAATATTGATCAGGTCTCGAGATAACCAATCAGCTTTTAATCTAATCGATTCGAGAGATTGTTTAATTGCCCTTGCAGCCGCTGGAACCGGATGCTTTGCAAAGAAATTTTCAACTTCCTTCGCTTTCTCTTCAGTTGCAAAATTTTGAGTGCAATACTAAAGTTTACAAATAACATAAGCTAATGAAGATATTCAAGATTTTATACCTTTACTAAGGCAGAGATAAGAAAACCACTTTCATAGCGTGAATGTAATTCTTCGTAGTTGTCTTGAAAAAATTGCCACGCAGCATCGCGCCCGTATTTATTCAAAGCGACACATATTATAACGTGAACTGAATCTTGAGTACGCACTTCATCCTGTTTCAAGATATATTTTAAAGTTTCTCAATGGCTGCTATAAACAATTATTTTACCGATATTGAAAACTGTAAAACTCTCTTAATACGAGATGCGTCTTTTGCAGCTCCCATTGATTGAGCAATGCGATTTTTCTCTTCTTGTAAATCAGATTTTCGATATAACTGAATAAAGTAAATGTTATAAAAATTATAACAGAGAAAATTTACCGAGAAAAGAGTTTCATAAGTTTCATCATCGCAGTTAGCTGCAACTGCACGATAAACGGTGGCACGCAAATCCGCAGGAATTGTGGAAGTTCCATTAACATGGCTTTCAAATCGCTTTTTTGCTTCTTCAATCACATTGCTCTCTTCAAACGAAACCAATTTTCCAATGACCAAACTTCGAAGTAATGCAGTCAAATGACTTTCATTTTCAGCTTCTTCCCATCCCACTTTCTCATATATTTTTGAATACAATTTTCGGCCATATACTTTAAAAGCATCGTCGTATTCCGTGTTCGACAAAAGCACACTTAAAGCAGCCATACATGAGCTTATTGATTCCCAAACAGTATAATTATCCTCATCGATAAAGGATTCCAAAAATTTTAGCAATTTTGAAGTTGATTCTCGACCAGATTGTACCATCGCGAACAAGTCATTCTGAAGGTTAAGCCGATCTAATGGCGGAAGAATTTTTTCCTTAATTGCCGGAATAAACCGTTCGAGCATTTCTGATGGATAATGAACTCTGTAAACACCAACGCAACCAGGATTTATCTTTATCAAATGATCAGATGGAGTGCTGTTTAAAACTACTTCAGTGGTTCGTGAGTCAAAAAGAACCTTTTTCGTTTTGACTGTCAGATTTGATTGTGTTGTAATAGAAAGTGGTACTAACCACAGCACATCTTTATCGGTTTCGTCCAATTTCCCATCTGCAGAGAACTTTTCTTGATTTAAAACGAGAATTCGATCGTTTCCGTTTTGTCGTTCTGTGACAGTTATAACGGGATAACCTGTTTGCTTCGTCCATGTATCCATAACTTTTCTAATTGGCTCTTTACTTACTTCTTCAAAAGCATCCCACAGATCTTCTGTCACCGTGTTTTTATACGAGTGTTTACTCAAATACAAACTTAATCCTTGGCTAAAAAGCTGAAAATCGATGTAAATAGATACTCTTAAAAGCAACTTTCAATACCTTATCTCCAAGGAATTGATGAAGCATTCTAATTACTGAAGCCCCTTTATTATAAGAAATAGCGTCGAATATTTCAGCTATTTCGGAAGGATGACCAACAGGAACTTCAATTGGATGACTATTGTGAAGCGAGTCCATATGAAGAGCTGGCAAATAAGCATCAGTAACACATTGCGTCCATATGTCATATTCAGAAAAGAGATTTGCGACACAAAGATATTCAATGAATGATGCAAAACCTTCATTAAGCCATAAATGAGTCCACCATTCCATTGTAACTAGATTTCCAAACCACTGATGAGCTATTTCGTGAGCAACCACCAGAGCGATATATTGCTTCCTGATTTTGGACGAATTTTTACTGTCAAACAATAAGCAAACTTCACGAAAAGTAATGAGACCCCAATTCTCCATAGCACCTGATGCGAAATCAGCGATGGCAATCAAATCCATTTTCGGCAAAGGATATGCAATTTGGAAATAATTCTCATAAAATGAAAGAGACTTCAAAGCGGCGTCTAGAGCGAACAAGCCTTGATCTTTTTTTGCGAGAGGAGTGTAAACTCTGACTTTGACTCCATTATCAGTTATTCCCTCAACGAAATCATATTCACCGACAATGAATGCGAGCAAATAAGTGGACATGATTGGAGATGTAGCAAACTTAACAATTTTCAAATCTTGTTCAACCTCTTCTGAAATAACATTCATATTTGAAAGTGCCATCCTATCTTTCGGTACAATAAGTGTTACATCGAAACGAGCTTTAATGGCAGGTTCATCCCAACAAGGTAATGCTCTTCTTGCATTAGTTGGTTCGAATTTAGTTGCAGCAGAAAAGCGTTCTTCGCCTTCAGGAGTGATATATTTACTTCGGTAAAATCCTTTTAATTTGTCATTTAAATTGCCTACAAAATCAAGTGAAAGTTTTCCCTCTCCAATGTCCAAATTAGATGGAAACGTAATGGTTGCCACTTCGGATTTATCGCAAACAGTGCAGTCTTCGGCTTGAATCACTGTGAAAATGTAAAATAGTTTAATGTAAAAGCATTTATTGCAAAAGAACTGAACAAACCATTGCCGAGAGTGTTTCTAAATGAGGCGCAATTGATTTTCAAATCTAAAGCGTTGAGAACAACTTTGTTTGTGGCTTCATTAACGATAACGTCTATAGTTTCATTTCCGGTGAATGTAAACGATTGCAAATCAGGTTTCAAAGTTAAATCATAGCGTTGAGGGACCACTGTTTTTGGTAAACGAGCGAAATTGTTCGAAGCTGCGTTCTTGTTTGAAACCATGTTTCGTACAAAAATCGGTTTACTTTCGTTCACAAATTTAGAAAAAAGACGAAAAACTCTGAAAATTAAAGAGAATTAATTGAATGTTGTTAAAAATATCGAAAGCAATGATTGCTTGCTTTAAAATTATTAATGAAAACAAAGTGAAACTGGGGTCGATTTCATATGAACTCAAATTATTGTTACGAAAACAAAAGATGTTCGAATGAGGATCGCTTTTATAGCTGCAATTCAATTATTTTATTTTTGAATTTGAATTTATTTAAGTAAATTTGCAAAGAATTTCCAAAACAAGTTTGTAATCATGAAAATACAAACTAGTAAGTATTAAGTTAAATTTTTTGTAAAAATTTTTAACTCATTTGAATCTCTTAGAAATTTGGGAAGGTTTACCTATTTTTGCCGAACTTAAAAATACAAAATTGTCACAAAATTTTATTCTTGTGAATTTACAATTGCTAGGTAATCACAACTTCTGCTCAGGTTATCAATAGAATTTTGACGGCGATTCAAATGAGAAAAATGCAGTGAGAATGAGAGTGATGCACACAAATGAATGCATGTGATTCGAGTTCAATAAAGCAGCACTCAATGGCGAACAAATTAATCAACAATGAAAAAAAGAAGCCATTCGAGTTGAATAGCGTTTCATATCAAATATTAGTTTTGAAACGGTTGCATTATGTAATTAATCTAAGTTTTTCGCAAAAATAACATAACATATTGAATAGCAAAATGATGAAAGAAACGTACGTAATTGTGTAATGTGTGAAAGCAATGAAAGAGAGAACAAAAGCTGCCGTTACGAAGTGATAAAATACAAAGAAAATTGAGAGAATGAGCGAGAAGTTTGAATTGAATGAAGCGCTTATCTTCAAATTGAGGTAAAGAATGCGAGTGTCATAAAGATAGATTTCAACGCTTTTTATTGTCTCCGATTATTGTGATTGAATCGTCCTTTTTTCGCAACCATTTAAAAGCCATTTTGCAGCGAGAGTCGAATACGATAAACACACGTAAAAACATGGTGTTTTAATACAAATGAAACTAGCGATGAAAATAAAAGGCAATACTTACATTCTTAAAGTCGTGTTTTAAATTGTTGAAAAAACTTTTTTAGCAAAAAATCGAATTTAAAAATATTTTTAAAAACAGTTCGAATTCAGCATTCATTCAAAACGCTTTCAATAAAAGCCGCATCCTGAAGATGGCACACCAGTCGCTTCTTTTTCGGACTTGGCAAAACGTTGAAACGTTTGGTTTCACATCGCATTTTGCTTTTGTTCCGTAATAATCGTTAAAGAAAATTATATTTCTAGTAATTATATGTATTATATAGACGATACAATGATATTATAATATACAGACGATATCATATATCGAAATGATATACTTTAATTTGAAAGTGTTTAAAAGTTTTGTAATCACAAAAATTTAATTGCATTATCTATTGTTTTATTATCATTAATATTTAATTATTATAACATCGAAAGTCAAATAAAGGAAAACTCAAATTTTAATAATTCAATAATTTATATTTAGTATTACGCGGGCAAAATTAATTGATATGGAATATCATACGGTTTTGAAAATTAAAAAGTTCAATCTACTTGAAAGGAAATTATATTAGGAGCATTTATACGTAATTGATCGCCAACCTCTTTAAACCGTTAAACCTCTCTAAATTTTTTTCGACTCTTCACTGGTGCATTTTCTTCGAATTGGCCGTACATATTGCCTGGTGGATAATAATTGCAAACAGTCACGCTTCCAAACTTACAATGAGGAGCTGTGGCACATCCAATTTTTTTAGTACTTTTCCAAATAAGTTGTGTATAATGTCCGACTTTAGGCGTAAATTTTGGTTCAGTGTAATCCTTTTTCTCATTATACCAAGCGTCGACTACTTTCTCACAAGTTCTATAACCAGCAGCGAGGTTTTCTCCATAGCCAGAGCCTTTATTTCCTTCGTGATCGAATCCGCATTTTTCAGATAATTCATTCGCCCTTTTTTGCGCGAATGTTACAAGCTTAAAATATTCGAAATTAATTGTTTTACTTTTCATTAATTCATAATTCAGAAAATCTTACATCTAAATCAGTCACCAAGCCAGGTTTAGCTTCTTGCCATCGATAAAAATTATGGCGAACGACACAAGCATCGTTAAACAGCGCTTCACTACTTTCAAAGAGTAGAACAGACAGTATGAGAGAGAAATGTAATGTAATGTAAAGATTCATTTTTGTATGAATTATCTAAAAATGAATTCGCCTTTTATACTTTTGAAAAACTTTTTGCCAAAGGAATGATTTGATTGCAAAACTGCTTACACTTTTGTCAATTTTGAATAATAAAAATTTAAATTAATTTTTTAAAAATGTTAAGGAATTTGACACGTCCACGTACATGTTTATGCAAAAAGTGAAAACTTGTCACATCAAAAATAATCTTTTATGGTTGAAACAAAAACAATTCAAGTAGAAAATAATTTGAAAAAATAAATTTTGTCGAAAATTTTCATTAAATTCATTTCAAAAGTGAAATCGGTTCACCATGAAAACGTACTTTGTATGATTTCCACAAAAGACAAATCTAACTTTTCTTTCGATTCAATTTGATTTGACATATTAACGAAAGTCATTTGACTTTTATTTAAATCTTTTTTATTTCATACAGAAAACACCTTTTAAAATATATAATTAGAATACGAAATTCAATTTAACTTCATTTAAAACATCGCCTATTTCAAGCAAATGAAAATTTTCAAATCATTTTTTGTTCATTTTTAATCATAACGAAAGATCAGATTAGAATAATGTTTAAAAAAGAAAACTTCTTCGATACAAAGCTATGAATGTTATTTTTCTTAATATTTTATAAGAACAGTTCACAAGTTATCAAGAGTAGTTAGAAGATTAAATTTCTACTTGTTTTCTGCCTTATCAGTGAATATCGTGATTGCGTCAATAAAATTACTCGACTTGCACAAGATTTTTCAAATATATTTTCAAAATAAAACAAAAGTGAATAATAAAAACGAACGATGTCAATATCATTTTTCTCATACAAGACCATTTTATTGATCCTAAAATATTATAAGATAGTGTTAAAAATGAACTTTTGAGACATTTTTTGTTTAAATTTCAAAAATAAGATTTTACTAGAGAAAAATAAATTGATTTTTGTAATATTCGATAGAATAAATCTATTTAACCTCTTTTTCTCCATCTTAACATAGCATCTGATTTATAAAATTCATTAATTACAGTTTTGAATTTTTCATTTAAAATGGATCGAATTTGATTTTTAAATTTGGCTAAATTTTTTAAGGTTGATATATTAGCTTTTGCACACTTTATCTTTCTTACTATCCCAAAGTCTAAGGTATAGATTCAAGGGTTATAGAAGGGCCAATCAATTCTCTTAAAAGTAAGTTTGAGTGAATCTTAAACATTTTTTGGTTCTGTTTACGAGACTTTCTCAAATCAAAAAATGTTTGAATGCAATGGGGCCGTGTTCGATCTTGTCCGAATCATGTCGGT
>NCKU01001786.1:0-22971 GCA_003675995.1 Dinothrombium tinctorium
AGATTCAAAAACCTTTGACTACTCGAATGACATTAATAAACGAATACTTTATTGAAAAAAAGGTAAATCTGACATGTAAAAATATGTATTTGTATTGTTAAGTAAACCCCTTTTGTAGCAAAAGTATTTAATTATTGTTTGTGAAAAAGATTATCAGTAACTTTGTCAAAATCAAGCGCTGTATTTGATGCTCAAATCCAAAATAAGCATGGATACAATAAGCAAGACTCAGTCAAATTCGCACATATTATTTGCTCAAAATTGCTCAATTTTAAATGATCTGGCAGTAATGCATAATAATTTAAATAAATGTTAAATGTTATCGAATTAAAAAATAAATTCATTCAAATTATATAAATAAAGCTTCTAATATTCGAAAAGCTTTGTAATAAACCGAAAGCTTCAAACAACAAGCTAATAAAACATTAGCATCTTACCAACAAGATACAGTTTCGGAAAAAATGTTTGTGCCTGCGAAAATTGATTAAGAGATGCTAGCTAAGCGCGTATCTCTCAATTTAGAAAATAAGTTTATTTTATAAAAAAACATCATTAAAAGCGATAAATGTCGTCAAAATAATTAATTTCTTATCTTACCTTTGATGATATCGAAAAAATAGGGAGTTTAAATGAACAGGCTGAGAGATAGCATAAAAATCTCATTGAGCAAAATGAAGAAACGATTTCTGGTGAGTTATTTTCAAAAAATAACAATGAGCCACTCTACACTCCACTCGCTTGTCTTGCTCACTTAATTTTGCACATTTGTAAAGAGAGTTTTATAAAAAAAAGCGAAATAAAATAAAAGCGAATGAATTGTGAATGTCTCCGCACTCAAAGCTTGAAATTTGTTGAAGTTATCACTTCATTTCAAATAACTTGATCAGTTCTAAAGAACGCAAAAGTAGCCTCACTCTCTTCATTTAGCAAAAACACATTACGAAAATACCCACTTTATTGTGTTTATCGTATTGCATTTAACTTTCACTCTTATAAACTAAAATCTGTTCGTTTAAACACAATTGATAACAGTGATCAATTTTAATTTTGAATGCGTTTAAACTTTGCCTTAAATACTGCTCAAAATTGACGCGTTACTAAGTGATAACAATTTAAATGATCGATACGAGACAAACATTTCTTTCCGAGCTGTCTTTTCTGCATTTCAATGTTTTAGCAACTTTTATGACACTGAGAAATTTGTTTCGTATATGCTTAAAATAAATTTAGTCATATTGCAAACTTTATACCATGCAGTTTTCCTAACAAGTTTTATGTATGAATTCAGAATGAAATAATAGTGCTAATGCCTTCATACATGCAGTCGACTTATGCAGCGCTCATATTCAACTTTGTAAAATTATTAAGCAAGCGTTCGTTGTCTCGAAGTTAAAAGCCAAATGAGTGCGATAAATCTCTTCACTTAAAATTCGAAAAAATTTAATGGCAAACATAATTTTTCTTTTCAGTTGTTTTTTAGTTTTAAAGCGTTCTCAATGTCAACTCAACTGTCAAAATAGCGTTTTAAATGCAAATGTCAAACTTGAAACCGAAGAGTTGTCAACAAAACATACGGACCAACATTTTTAAACACGCAGTCACAACAAACTTTGTGTTACACAACCCTTGCGTGTGTTAAACACATGTACGCTTTTCTAAGATCTCATTGCTTGAGTAATTTTCGAAAAAAAAGCTTAAAACGGGAGCAATGAAAGTAGGAAAGCAGTTACAAACAAGAACCATTCAAATTCTTTCAAACACAAGTTTTTTTGTGAGTACGAGCACACACACAGAACCGTTTTCATTGAAAAGCGTGCGAAATAGCCTTTTCAAAACGGTGTTTTCGTATTTTCTTTTAACGCGTTTTTTACAGTATTGTGTTTTTATGGACGTAAAAAAGACCAAAAAGGAGAAACAGATTGATTTTCAAGGGTCAACGAACTCTTTCCGTGAAAATTTCACCTAAAAACGTTTTCAAACTTACTATTGCTGTCATTTAAATATCTACTAACCAGTGAGTTTCAAAATTTTGTTTTTACCAAGAAATAATTCCAGAAAAGTGATCTGGTTTGACATTTTAGAATAAACATTTCTATTTTATTTCGTGAAGATAAAAATAATCAAAATTTAATAAAGTTAGTTTCATATTTTATTTGGATGAAAACGAACTCGGTTTTTGATGTTTGAAATATGTTTTTGAAAGTTTATCTTCGAAATCAATTTAAATTGGTTTAAGTTCTTCATTATTGTTAAAAATTCAAAGCTTAATCCCAATTGAAACTTGAACGCTATGTGAAATTTTGTTTAAAAAAGTAATCGAAAAAAAGTGCATGACATGAAATTATTGAATTCTTGCTTTAAAATGAACAGAAAAACTTGAAAATGAAAAATTTAAAAAGTATTCGCTAAAAACTTAACAATTAGATCTCATTTCTTGATTACGTTCTTGGTAGTACTCTTTTGGGCTAAAAGCTAGAAATTTCATTAAAGTTGAAACAGTTTTCTTAGAATAAATTAAGTTTATAGATTATGTTTCGTTTGCCCGCTGAAATCAATATCCTATAAAAAATATAATTTGTTGGGAGTACAACTACCTGGTCATGCAATTTGCGCTAATGTAAAGTAAACTCAAGTGAAATAAATATGAAAAATAATGTTTCATTTGTGTATTAAAAACGCGCGCGTAAAAAGAGCAAAAACAATCGAGAAAATAATGCATCAAAATTTGTTTATTAAGGCTTACATTCATTCTTATCCAATATTAAGTTAAAGGTAGCGTAGAAGTAAATTAAGCATACAGACAGCACGAATAGAATAACAGCGTTTTTTTTTCTGCGATCGCTCGAATTGAATGTGAAGCGAATGCAGAAATAGTAAAAACAGTGCAAAAGGCAAAAGTGTGGCGCAAAGCTTTTTTACGATTCAACTGTTTGCGAGTAAAAAGGTATCGCGAATCGCGATGTGCGCGGCTGAAATCAGTGATTGGTTTTCGGAGGTAGTAATTTGCAGCCGCTGCTGCATAGCAAAGGTGTTTTGCTCAATTGATGACTACAGTTTGATGTGTTTATCACTTTTGATCGGCAAAAAGGCGAAAAGAAAATCGAAATGTAGCGACGAAGAGGAGGGAGGAGGGAGGATGAGGATGACGTTGTTGCATTTTTTTACGCCGCTCGAAATGGACAGAAAATCGATGGCAATAACTTGATGGGTTTTTCTTGTATTGAAAGGATGCGATATTCCCGACGGCACCGTCGAAATGTTTGATCAATATCCGTGCCTTAATAAGCGCTCATCGAAGCGACTATTTTTTCGCCGTTAAAAATATTGCGCACATTTAAAATTAATGCATTCGTTGTCACATAATTCATACGCATTTTCGCAAAGTAAAGCAAACTTTTTCGCTCGCACAATTCAGTCGCTGTGTGCACAGAGTGGATGTGCACAATACGTTTTAGCGCTTTGCATTTCGCTGCTCAAAACTCGTGTGCCTCGTTTTTTTGTCAATGCGGGGGCGATTCGCGCGAAACTTATCGCGGCGCTCAATGTGTCCGACCGAATAAATGGTTAGCTTAAACACCGACAAAATTTATTGCCGTTCGCTCTGTGATCAGAGGGAAAAATTAGAAGAAGAAAAAAGAAAATTTGCATTTTAACCAAAAAGAAAAAGACATTGAAACGAACACAATTTTCGTGAACAAATGGTGTAAATTATAGTTTTTCGCTTCGGTCGTGATTTATAGTGTGTATTTTGTCGCGCGTCGCGTTTACAGTTGCTTCCGTTACAATTCGCAATTTCAATGTATTTTAAGCACAGAGTATCCACTAGTGGACAACGAACTTTTGCCTCTCTCCGAGATGAGACAATAAAGGTGGCTCGCGTTTCGCGTACAACCGTCGATCAAACTTTTTTAGGAGACATTTTCTGATTGGCGCCGTTAATTAAGACTTTACTCAAAAGTAAATGCAAGCGCGTTGAAGAAAGCAAATAGCGTTTTGTGAGTCTTAAACTCACTGGTATTAACTTTCGAAGAAAGGCAGTGAAAAGACATTCCTCACTGTGTAAAAAGACCGAGTTAATGCGAGCGTCTCTCGATCTCCTCATTTTTTCACTGCCTTTCGCAACTAATCCTTTGTCAAAGTCTTTCGCTGGGCTTTCAATAAATTTGGCATCGTTCCCCGTCACCACACATACGCTAGCATCAGAAAGCCCTTCACTGCCTACTGTCAATGCTGCAGGTTGTGGCCATTTGCGAGCTACTCTCCTTTTTTAAAGGATAACGATTTTGTTGTAAGTTACGCGCAACAACATGGATTTCCTGTCACCAAAGACCTAGCATCAGAGAACGCTTCTCGACGGTCCAGCAAATAATTCCTCACTTTATCTTTTCATCGCAAACCACTAAAAAAGTTTCCTCTCGAAGCCTGCGCTCGCTCGAATTCGCAGCGGTAGTCCTCGAACAAAGAGGAGTCGATTTAAGCACCATTTCGAAGCGTAAATTTGTAATTGACGAAAATTAAATATTCTTTGGGCACAATTCGGGTTGGAGATGAAAATCAGCGAACAAATGAGGAAAACAATTGAATTTGTTCGACGATAAAATCTCTCATTCCTCATTATTCAAGTGCCCAACAAATAGATGCGACTTTAAAGTTGCCCACTGAAGTGGATGCAGCATGCAAAGTGCCATGAAACAATGTCCACTATCTGAGTCACGCTTGTTTTATTTGATCACTTACTTAATAAACCCTTTGGTCACTGTTCTACGTCGTTCAATTATCGCCGGCGAATCCGCTTCTTTCAATTTCCCTCGCTTTTCGTGGTAATCCTGTTAAAACTCGCTCTACATTGTCTTGCAGAGCGAAGTGTATTGCGATCGAATGAATTTAATTTTTTCATTTTGATTCACACTTTCACATTGTGGGCAGACAATTGTGAGACCATTTTGAACTGTTGCGTGAGAGCCATCGCTGTGCCAACATTTTCTGTTCTCGATACAAAATTTGGCGCCTTTGTTTTTGCGCAAAGCATCGCCGCAGCGTTTCGAAATGACAACAAAATGAATTCTTGAATCGTGAAATTTAAACATAAGAAAAGAGTTTCTATAAGAAATTAGCTTTAAACAACAAACCAAACCTTAGGAGTGCTAACTAAAAAGTTACTTCGCTTCTCAATTCAAAAATGATTTCTTAAAATGTTCTATGGATAAGCAACTTTATGGCCAGCGCCGTACCACTCTGGACAAAATAAGGCTTATTGTGTAGCTTAGCTAAATAAAAGTTAAGCATTTTTTTTGTCCACAGCAATACACAATCAGTAATATTAATATCGGCAAAATAATTGAGGAAGAAACGCGTCGGCAAAATGGTCGCTTGCAAAAAGCGAATGAATTATGTAAGGCAGCAGTGAATGGAGTTGTTTTTGAAAAGTTGTATTATTGGTTGAAAAGAGATTTCGAGCACGGGGCGAGCGTGCGTTTCAACATTTCACAGTGAACAACTTTAAAGGAAATACTGTAAATTGCATAATATTATGAAAAGCACTGCGTTGCGGTGGATTTACAGTGTTTTCCATTTGAAAACATTAAATTGCTCGAAAACGCCTGTTCTTTCCTGGCCACGACCGAAATCTTTGAGAGGGAATCGCTACAGTAAAGCGCTCTTCATAGAAACTGCACAAAATTCTGCTCGACGGAGGGACTTAATCATAGAATCAAATTTATATAAAGTTTATCAATGACTATCTCGTTTGACTCCAGTAAAACCAAACTGACTTCACTTTTATTTATCTCCTGTTTAATTTACAGCGATTCTCTCCGCTCTTGTCCCTTCTCTGCTTCGGCTACTCAATGGTCATTCAAAGCGTCTGTGACCCGTGCTCGGTAAGTGCTCCGCGTGAATGCCAAAAAGCAAACGATGACTAACGCGAGGCTGTAAATTTAAATTCAAGATTTGAATCTGATGTAACAAACTGTCAAGTAAATGGTCACTGGTATTTGTCCAAGCGTTGTCCATTTACTTTCATGCTTCGCTCGAATCATTCATTCGCTTTGTTCGCACGAAAAAAATCGCTTGCCTTTAAATTTAGACGAGTTGCATCGAGAAGATGAGCAGTTTTACATGGTTTCAGATTACGCGGTAATTACCATGAAAATATCGATGGTGGAACGGAAAAACAGCGTCTTCGCTGATTGCGGACAGCAATTGATTTTGATAGTCGGATGTCGTTTGGAGCTGAATTTTAGCGATGCAAAAGAAAATAAGGCGAGAAAACATATTCTGAACTGATTAATGAGAGAGTGAAAAGACATAAACTCTTTTTAGACATTCAGGAGCTCGACTCAAAGAACAGCTATAGTGCCTTTATTTTAAGCCATTACAGGCAAAGGGACGAATGAAATATGGTTTTTGTTTGTTGTTTAGCGAATACTTCTCTAAAAATACTTTCTTTTCTTATTCAAGTTTCAAGCAAAAAGAGAAACGCGCGAAGGGTTACACGCGAAGCACATTTCGTCCGTTGTTTCTCGCTTCGGTCCGCGCGCGTCACCCAAAAACTCGGGCGAACCCCTTTCCGGTGCTCTTGTTTTTGCTTTCACTTTTCGCGACATTGAGTTTTCAAAAAGCGACGAATTCGACAATTTTGATGCAAAAAGCGAATATCTAAAAAAGACGCGTTCGAACGCCGGAACCGATGTTGCCCGATGCCGCTGTCACGTTAACGGCTCATTTCGATCCGAAGAGTGATCACTGCTTTTCCTCTCACTCGCACACGAATTATCCTTCTCCTCCATCGAAACGAAAATGAAACAAAAGCATGTCGTTTGTTTTGCATGCATTCATTCACTTTTTATCTTTGCATTCGCCGAATGCAGCCTTTGATGCTCTTCTGCAAATTCATCTTCTCATTTACAGTCGAAATTTGTCATTTCTGCCGCGAATAATCGCTGTCGTATGTGTTTAAGCGATCCTCTCTCTCAATCAAATTTGAAAGAAGCGATAAAAAGAATAGCGGCGATGTTCGCTCATTGTTTACTGCTTTTATTCTTAGTTGATTGCAATTAATTAGAGTTTGATTAATTCGAAAAAGTTAAATGCAATTAATTAGTAACATAAGTGTCAGCGTATAAAACGCATTCAACTTTTTTTTTTGCCGCTTGATTAATGCACGAAGAAAGCTTTATTATTTACTTATAATGCTCTAAATTTTTATCGTTTTCATACCGATTCAAAGCAATCAATGCGACAGTGATCACGTTTTCATTGGTCGGAGTTAAGAATAAAAAACGGGCGAATGCAGCAGACAAAATAGGCTCGAAAGTGAGAGAAACGGCGTTCGCTTTTCTACATTTCTACCTCTCAATTATTCCGTTTCGGCAATTAGTATTGCAGTCGCGATACGAGTGCACTCAACATTTTGGTCTCAAAAAATGCTTCATATCATGCATTTTATTGTGTATGAATGCATTGTTGCGTTTGATAGCGACCATTACCCCGTACCATACGATTATTCTTTACCCTTTTCACTCTCTCTCTCTCTCAAAGCTACTTTTTGTGGATTAAGAAGAGAATGAGAGAAGAGGCGACTAATAATGGTTTATATTATGGTTCGCTTGCTTTTTAATGAGATTATATTTGTTAAATTTTTGCTAGAGTCAATGCGATCAATGCAGCTGGGAGTTTTCTCGCAAGAAGCGCAATGGTCACTTTCTCTCTCTCTCACTTATGCACCAACTCGTTTTTCGTTTTGTAATTGCGTTCAATAAAATATTTTAATTGTTAATTTTCGCGAATGTTGCTCGCAGCAACAACTCGAAAATGACCATATGGCATCCACTTGACCATGACGTTGGAACTGTTTCGCGTTCACGGTGAGCGAACTTTATTTTTACCTCCTAAATTACATTGACGAGGAAATTCGTGTCTCCAAACATTTAACAAACATCATCGGAAAGTTACACTATCTTTAACTTTGGTACTTCAACAAAATACAGAGAGCAACTTCCGTCTTCTTGCTTCCTGATTATGAGCTTAAAGACATCATTGATTTTTGCGCACACGAGTTGCACGTGCCCTTCTTTTCTCTCCAAATTTTTGCCTCACTTCTCATATTCGCATATTTCTCCGCCGTTGATTTACGTGCTTCGAACACTTTTGAGCGTAGCCAACATTTTTGTCCAATATGTTCCTATGTTGATCCATGAATACGCTTCTACAACTCAAAATTATCAAATTTACATTTCAATAGTACATTTCATGCACATACATGGACACACAATGTTTAACTTTTGACGTCAATCATCATTTCGCGTCATTTTTTTGTAAATTTTGGTTTTTTTTGTCTACTCTCCAAACGATTAATAATAAATTCTTTTTCCATGTTTGGTTTGGAAATTATGCTGTAGTCGAACTCGATAAGAATGTGTTTCAGAACAAATAAATGACAAATAGCTAAAGAATTTTTTAAATAACAAAACTTAAAATTTTCTTATCGACGTTGATTGAATTAATATGATGAAATAAAATCTAGCGTTTATAGAACTACAGCATACAGAAAAAAAAATTCAAAAATTAACAGATAGGAACTGGTTGAGTGAACGAGTCGCCAGCGTTTGAGAAATTTTTTGTGCGATTGGACTATCATCTTGTATTCTCAAGCTTTTGATTGTTTCAAAAATTCAATAATACACTTTGTTGTAGTTTGAAATGTGTTGTCAAAACTTTAACTTGTTTTTGATTAGCACATTAAACAAGAAAAGAAAAGTTGATGACAAAATTGATGGATTTGCATTGGAAAAGAAAAATCGCATAGTTGCAATAAATAAACAAAGTACTTGATTCCTGCGAATTAAAACAATAATAAGGGTTTGCAAACAAAGCTGCACTGACATTTAAAAACGATTCTATTTTTGTTTACAGCGTTTTATTTCACAAATGGAAGAAATAAATTCGATGCATATAGATAAAGATCGAATTGTAAACACGAACCAAGTTTGAATTCTTCCTGTTCCGCGTTATAGCCGCTTCAATTATGGCTACACTGTAATCATTGTCTTAAAATTAGTGTTGCAGAAAGTTGTGCACGAGGGCCGAATAAGCGTACGGGCAGAAAGTGAGAAAGAAGCATTGACCCTAGCTGTCCATATGGTGACCATTCGCCAGACTGCCTTTTGCCCGAAACAAGATTCACTTATCCACAATCTCAAAACATTTCCTCGTTGTTTTCACTTTTTTCGTGTTGTGCGAAATGACAATTAGCGATAATTTGTTCAAATTCGCTGGAAAAGTGCTTTTAATCAAGGGTACAAAAGCAAAATTAAAGAGAGAAAGGCGATAGAAAGTTTCAAGTTGTGAGCGGTTCGCTTTTGAAACAGTAAAAACGCAATGAAAGCAAAAATGGGCTTTTGCCACGCGTTCGAAGCTGTCGTATAGAAATGGAGAAAGAAGAGCGAACAGATAGAGATGAATGATAGGGTATATGGAATGGCAGCGAGAACCCCTCAAGCCGTTTGTATGTTTCTTATCCATTGTAAGGCGCGTGCAAAGCGCGTGCGATGAACGGAGCAAACAGAGTTGAGAGAGGGAGGTTCTAAAGTAAGAGTTTTCGGTACACTTTCAAATCGTCGAAAGCGGCGAAAATTTTTTCAGATATTCGCTGACTGTTTGCAAACGCGTGCAGCGCGCATTACGCGTAAATTGTGCTCAAGTTTGTTTTACGAAAAGCTCCATTAAAACATTTTGATTCGCGACGATTAGATGCAATCTCTGCTTGTGCGCTTCCTCTCGCTGTCATCGCTGTAACCGTAAAAATGTGCAAAACGCGCGGAAAAAAGTTGTACGCGAGCGAGAGAGAGACTCGACTCGAAAATACTTTTACACTTCATTAAAAGAGTGACTGTTGTTCGCTGAAAACGAAAGTGAAAAACTGTTTCATCCGTTAAGAAGAATGGAGACAAGTGCTGTTTTATAATCTGCTCGCCGTCTGCTCGCATTTGTCGCGATTTGCGATCGCTCAATCCGAAGAACATTGTCTTCACTCTTCTCTTTTTATCTTTCTTTGCGCTTTTACTCCATTTCTTTGCGTTAAACTGTATAATTGTCGTTAAAAAGAAAAACGATCATTTCGTTGGTCAAAAAGTGATTTCACAGTCAGCGAGCAGCTTTCGTCCAAAAGTTTACGTAAGTGTGACCAAAAATGCCATGTGTTGCATAAACTTTCGCTTTCCACAAACGCTTCTCAGAAAAGCGACCGTTTTTTCACTTTTCGCCCAAAATTCGAGAGGAAAGAGCGTTTCATTCTTAGATGCGCTTCTTTTCACCGCTTCCAAACTCATTGCATTTGCGGGCAAAAGTTTGCAATCTTGAAACTATTTTAGATCTCGATCTAAAAAACGCACACTGATTCTCAAAACACTTACCGGGTCGCAATTCGATCGTATCGCGTAACTGCACGCTGCTCATCGAGTGAGTGATGCAAAAATGAGTGCAAAACACAATTTGTTGCTGTGGCTTAGCAATTCGTACGCGTTAGACGCTTCTTTTCCAGATTATCTTTTGACTCGCGTTTAATTAATGCAACCTTTTTCACTTTGCCGATGGATGCTGAATATCTTCGACCGAAGCTTGATTATCTCTCTTTCCTATCAAAAAATGCATCCAAAGGGGAAAATAGCCAATACTTTGTTAGCCGTTTGTTGCCTGTGTTTGTGTATATGCTATGTATGTGTTTATGTGTGTCTGTGTGCTCGGCAAAAAGCACGGGGCATAAAAATCGATATCAAATAATTCTAGGAAAGGGATATTTCCGCAGTAAATCCCATTTTATCCCCAATGGTAAAGATGCAACATTCACTATTCCATGAAACATTGATGCACCCTTTTCATGTTTTTGCGTATTCGCGCACATTTTTATACCTCGCACTATTCCTTGTTTTCGCCTCGCTTTAAATGCTCACTTGTTTCGCGTTTCATACGAAAACTAATCTTTTTTCATTCAATATGAACGAGAAGGCAGCGTTCGTCAAAAATTCAATGAACCACAATAAGCCAAAATTTATTATTTACGCGAGTGGCCAAATTTGTAAAAAGCTCGCTCGAGTTGCGAAACTAAGGTGCGCTTAAATCGCATTACAATTATCATTTCTGATGGAAAAACTTTTTTTCATCACTCGCCGCAAACGATAAACGCGAGTTGCTTTCTTCTTCTTTTCTCTTCTCGATGTGCACGCCTTAAATATCAACACAAACGCTTTATTGCGGTGTGTTAAATGTTGCTTCAATTAAGTGCTTTAATTTAAGTTAACAAATTATCGTTTACTGCTTTCCGTTCACTGAGTGCTTTAAAACATAAAAAAGAAGCAAAAGGCGAATTAGCGGCTCAAATTGCCGCAATATTTCACTTGATAAAGTGGCGTACGTAAGCCGCTTCTTCTCGCCTGTTCGTTGCTCGAACGCGGCCTGCGAATGTTAGCCGCCGCACGAGCATTCGAGGCGATATTTGTCCGAATCACAGCGAGTTGAATGTTCGCAGCGAAATCAGGGAAAACGAAGCGATGTCAGCGAATGGCTCCGATCGAGATGCTGCGCTCGATGATTGCACAGAGGGAAAACTATATTTGCTGCATAATGTAATCAGAACACGAGTAGTTTTTTACGTAAAAAACATTCCGTGCGGCGGTAGAGATCACCGCTACCAATCGGCACAGTCGCTTATGGAATACATGCATTTCTATCCAATGGCAAGACAAATGGGAGGAGGGTTTTGTTTGAGTAACACTAAATCCAAAGCTTTCTCCGCGAACTTGACTCCGACAAAAGTAATGGACGTGTGTTTAACGCGAGCAGCGCGGATGGAGGCACTGCTTCACGCGCAGCGAACGAATACTCTTTTATGAAAGTGCATCTTCGTTCGTTTCGCTCTACATTCCATAAACGACGAGTGATCGCGTTCGGGGTGAGCAGCATCGCATCGCTCGCATCTTCAAACTCTCGCCTGTCATCGCTCAATTCTGATGTCGCCTCCAATCATCGTTCGAAAGCGTAAATATTGCCTTCTATTCTCTTGTCTTTCGAATGCATGCTTCGCTCGTCGATCGACTTTTTAGCGCTGCTTTAAAAATCGCTTTTGCAGCTCGTAAACAACTGCGAGTACTTGATAGGGAAGTGCGCGCGGTCCACTCGATCGCAACGATTACTTAGCAAATGAAATTGTCGCTGTCGACCCAATTTCCTCATCGCAATTGCGACAAAAATTTTCTCGGCTTTCACGGCTTTTCGTTTTCTCTTCGCCGATTCCCGGAAAAACTCTGCATTTCAAAACTATTTTCAGCAATGCTTCGCTCGAAAAATACAAATAAATGGAGATGAATTATGGGAACGTCAAAAGAAGTGACCACTGTCCTTGTAGTGAAAAGCCTACTCCTTCTTCTTTTTCTAACTTCTATTTAAATGTACTTTTCTCCGAAACTTTTAAGCGAACAGAAAACCTTCGAAACTTTTTTTCTCTCGCCATTCTTTTCCTCGCTTAAAAACTAAATCAATTTTCGAACTCGAGTTTCCGAAGAAATATCGAGTGCTTACAAATTTCAGCAGATAAATCTTTCTCACGTTTGCTTACATTTTAAAGTGCAAAACATAAAATTCCGTTTACTTTAACAGCTAACAAAAAAAATAGCGTAGAACAAAATTGTTTATGTTGAAAGTATATTTTCGTCTTCGACTACTACTCCAAAGGTCTTGAGCACACGCTTAAATCAACGCTCTAATTAAATTCGCTCTTGTTTTTTTCTTTTCTTTTCTTTTCGCTAGATACTTTCACGCTTTCACACTTTCATTTCACTTCTTTCGCGAGCATCATTACATAGAAGTGTATTTTCAGCCCAATTTCGCGTTTTATTAGCGTTGCAAAATAAGTCGCTTCGAACAGAAAGTAAAGCAAAGAGAATTCATTCACTTCACTGTGCTTTTTTAACAGAGAAAGTGAACCGATAAACCAGAATTTTAAATTACTCACACAAATAAAGCCCCGACGCATTTGCTTTTTAATCTGATTACAATGTTTTCAAACGAATCAAACTTTGATTACCCTTGAATTTTTATTTAATTTCAAAAGTCCGAAACCAAGCTCAAGTTTCAATGTAAAAGCGCAATTTTGTGCAACATTTTTTTGAATGAGTGTGGGTTACATCAAAACGGTTCCTAGGCTCAATGAGCGCAGTTGGAAATAGTGAGCAGAGTGAAAATTTATGGCGAACCCTTAGGTTATCTGCAAAAGTGCAAAATGAAAAGTAAGCTTTTTGAATGAGCAAGTTGCGGCTGGTCCTCGAATCGTGAAGATGCGTTTCGGTTTCATTGCAATATCCTCTGACAAACAGAGAGGAAAAAGTGTGCTTTGCGATTTCGCTTTGTGTTAATATTATCTTTTCAATGAAACCCTTGATTTATTGCGAAATTGAAATATTTTCAATGAATTTAACGTCAAATTAATGCTTTTGTGAAATTCGACGAGAAAACGGTTCGTAAAAAAAGCTGTCGAAGTGAGTGGCATTAAATGCAATATTTTGACAGTGTTTACACAAACGAGCTGCTCTCACAATTGGTTAAAGCGAAAGGCATCAGTTTAAAAGCGATGAAAAGGGCGGAAAGCAGCGTTTGATTGCACAAGAATTTTTTATTTTTAAACGAATCGTGTAACTATAAAAGCGAGAAGCGATTGGATTGTGTCTCGGCAATCGATGCAAGAAGGGAAGCGACACACGCTCGCATGCATCGAGTACTCCATTTTTTTCATCGATCAGAGGTTTGATTATTTAGAAATGCAATGCAAAAAGTACCTTGACTTTGCTTTTTACCAGAAAGCATTTGTTGTTCAGCTTTCGGGTCCGCCTTTACTATCGATTTTTCTTTGCTACCCATTTAATGGTTACAAGAAAAATAGTGACACACAAACCTTTCTACGCTTAATTTCTAAGACTTTATTTTTCTGCTCTCATACAGGCTTCAATTGTGCTTGTTGCAAAACACGAGTGACCCGCAAAGCCACCCCGCGAAAACTTCCGCGTACTCTACACTTCGCTTCGTTTTCAGTCGTATTTAGAGAGAGAGAGAGAGATGAGAGTAAATTAGCGTTTGTTGCTTAAAAGAGGACAATCCGTGAAAAAGATCGGCAAAGTTGCGAGCACAGCTTCCAAGAAAACAAGAGGAGGCTTCACAGAGCGTCTAAAAAAGTTTCTCTTCAGTTTTCAGAATTGACTTGTCACTGACCGCAAGAGCATCTTCTTTGCTCGCTTACAGAAAGGTCAATGAGTCTATTCTTGTGCGACCGTAAATTTATGTAACCGTTTTGCTGCTCGTACATGAGTTAAATGGGAATCGAGTTGTGGGAGTTTCGGTAGCCTCGCTTTTCAATCGCCCAATTCTTGGAGCGTGTTGAGCGCGCTGTCCACTTTTCTCGTGCTTTTATTTATTGATTCCTTTTTGCGAAGATTTGTGCGAAACAAGCAAGAACGGAAATCTAGTCGTTCTTCTTGTGTTTGATCTAACTTTGACTCGCATTCGGCCAATTGAAGCCACATTTGAATCGCGGCAAATAAGCTGAGAAAGTAAAAGTATGACCCATTTGCTTTAAAGCGCGATACACAGTTTACGCCTTAGGATAAACTACGCTCACTCTCTTTTATGTTCTCTCAGCCTTGTATTACGCTGAAAAAGAAACGCCAGGGTCCAGAAAGGAGTGCTTTGTGTGTCCTATGGTTAGCCGAGCGTTTTCGGTAAAATATTGGCCGTCGTTTAAATTTTCGGTTTCCTTAACTTTTTTGCGCTCTTTCAACGAATGTTAGGTAAATTTTTGAAAGGGAAACACCTCAAGGGCAAAGGGTATGCAGCAAAAGAGCAGATGTCCTGTTTTTTGTCGCTGACCACTGGTCAATAATTCAAACAGTGACCATTTTTGCACGATGAATGCGAAGAATTCTCTCTGCACTTTGAAACTTTGAATGCAGAGTGCTTCTTTGTGTTCGCATTTATACTCGATTCAATCGTAACGAAAGCGGAAACAAGCGTAATATCGGCATCAATGATTTTACAGTTACATGTAGTTGTAAGTGTAACCTGTTGGCTTCGTCGTACAAGCAAACACAGCGCTCTACGATTATAGCGATACTCGACGTGATGCTGTTGAGTACAAACTCGTGATCCATCAACCATCAACTTTCATCCCGCATCCTCTTAACCGGCAATCGAGCCATTCGCGGTTTTCAAAGCCAAGATTATCAGAAGTGTTAAAACTCTAATCCGATTCAAATAGTCGGCACGATCAGTTTATGTATTTCGTGCGAAATTCGTGTCTCGCAAAATTTTGAAGTGAAAGGGTAGACAACACATGCCCGAAGCAGATGTTTCTTGCATTGTCTCCCGCGAAATGACCCTCCCACGCACATTACTGGATCCTAGTAAATAATAGCGGCCATAAGCCGCGCTGATATATGAGCCAAATTTTAATTTTTGCATTATGAATGTAATGCTACCACGAATTGCGAGTTCGAGTGCGCTTTTCTGTCGCTGTAGTCGTTCTTAACGCAAATACGAAGAACTTTTCTCAGACAAGGAGCAACAAATGGGCTAAAAAAGATAAAATTTTTTGTCGATGTTTGACTAACAAAACGCAGTCAAAGTGTATCGTTCACTTATCGATAGCGAAATTCTAATTCCTATTTACTTGTTTTTCTTTTTTCGTTATTTACTTTCAGCGAACTATTTGCTGTTTTATTATTAAAGTTTGGCGAAATGCAGATCGAAAGCAAAGCAGCGGTGGTCACTGAACCATTGTTATCTTTGCTTTCGCCTCGAACACAAGAAGCAAAGCAAAAAACTCCATAGGAGCTGCTCGTGTGTGGCGTAACCCTAACCTTGGCTTTCATTTCTCAACTCTTTTATCATTTCGTCGACGGAACGCTATTTTAAGAGAGCGGGCAGCGAATACTTTCATCGATTTTTTTTCGATGCTTCGCTCCAGCAAACGCATGCACTTTTTCAAAACGGCGATTGTGTTCGCCACACTTTCGATCATTATTTTACTGTCGGACACTCGTTGAACCTACAATTGTTTACACGGCCAAGTTTTTGGCCTGTGAACTTAACTCGCTGCCTACTTTTATTGCTCGAAAGTTATTGCCGAAAATATGTATTGTGCTCAAATTTTCAAGCTGGGCTCGGCGCAGTTAAGAAGCTACCTGCTCATATATTTTTCCACGTATTGAGTATAAACAAAGGCAAAACGCATTAAGTGATTCATTTTTCGCTTTTAGAAACTTATTAAGCCTGAAAAGATTAAAATTTAAATTTGAAAAAGTGTTCCGAAAATGATTTTGGAATTTTTACTACTTTGTTGTGTATTCATTTTAAGAGTGCTCATTCTCTGACCCATATT
Organism: Dinothrombium tinctorium; assembly: GCA_003675995.1. Classification (NCBI taxonomy): domain Eukaryota; kingdom Metazoa; phylum Arthropoda; class Arachnida; order Trombidiformes; family Trombidiidae; genus Dinothrombium; species Dinothrombium tinctorium. The sequence continues at coordinate 16,421 of NCKU01001786.1, forward strand.
CTTAAACCCTTTGAGGGCCACCGTTCGAGAATTCTCTTTCGACGGTTTTTGAATGGACCGGGCACAGGGAAACGCACATTATTTCAACATGCTTTAGCCCTTCACTTTCGTTTTCTTTAAAGCATTTTTCGAAGAAAAACTTTGGAGGGCTTTCATTGCGCTCATCATTTCGTGGTTTCGCTTTTACTATCGGCTCTTCATTTTCCATTTAAGCCCCATTAATGCAAGATAACCCTTTAAGTCCATCCATTCGCGCGCTCATTTACCATTTCGCGAATCGTGTGTGCCTAACTTGTGACACCGCGTAAAAAATATTTCTTATCGCGCCAACGCTCGCAACATTTCTTATCTCGCCATGCACTTGGTCGAAGTGTGCAATTTGTTTACTGCCAATTTAGTCAGGTACGTCGATTCGAGTGCAGTCGGTCGCCATTGACTTGCCGTACTGTTCGATATTTACTTTAGTGTTTTCTAAAAAGAAACAAAAGCTGAGCGAAAACAGAAGCGATAACGGATAAGAAACCGAAACGCGACTGTTATTTTTAGCTTCACGTTTTTCACTATTTATTTTCACAGCTAAAGTGAAGAGCGCGATGACGGCGACCGCAGGTACGGCCTCAGCACGCGTTGAGATCGGTGCACACTCTTCCGGTGCGCGCGCGAACAGAGCGTCCAGCATTGTTCGCCGCGAGCTGTTCTCGCGAAGATTTATTCCTCGTGTTCTTCGAAGGCGGAAACGCGACATTGAAAATTCGTTTAAAAAAAAGTGAACTGAACAACAACTTCGGGTCCCGTGCGTCGCACACAAAGAACACTTTTCGCCGTTATATTTATGGCCAAATTTATAAAAAGTTTTTTAAAAAGTGAAGCTGCGTCGGTCGAGTGTTTGCGCTTGATTTATAGGGCAATAAATATGGCGATGAACTTGTTCTTTGTCCGCAAATCAGGGACCCAACTGATTGTCGGTCACAAAACCGCTATCACTTTACTGCTTCTCACTCACAAAAGTCAGTGTGCTAAGACTTTATTTCGACAATGCGTTGCGACAATAAAAAAAAGAAACGCAGAAAGAAGCGAGCTTTTCACAACTATCAATTGGCAGCTGCTCTCATTTTTGTCTCTCGCTGCCCTCCGCTGCCCTCAGATCGTCTATTGACCATTTTTAACAGTTAACTCTTCGAAAGAGGCTTTTTAAAATTGATCGTGGAAATGTGGTGCAAAACATGCACAATGAGTGGCTATCATTTATCTGCAACTCTTCGTTTTGCCACGGTAAACAACGAAATCGCAAAATTGTTCGAATGCAATTTTCGACGCGAGATAACTTGGGCGAATTTTTTGCGGTCGTTTTCTTTTCGAAATGATACGCATTGCAAATGAAAAAGGCAAACGACGGTCGAAAAGATGATCACTCGCTGTGTGAACAGCGAGTTTAATCGTGTCTCAAAAAATATATCTGATCAAATAGTGTGTGCAATTCACTCGGCGTGTGCTTTTCTCGATTTTGATAAAAGCAAATTCGTTTCTATCGTTTTTTCGACAGTCAAAAAAGCAAGTGCCACACGTTTTGTCGCGACGTTCGATGCAAATACGCCTCAAACGCTCTTCTTTGCAATCGTTTTTTTTGCAATTTTTTTCAATCTCTGCATTTCTCACTGCAGCAATGCAAGACATCAAAAAGGATTTTGAATGTACTGAAACATCGATGCAAAATCACCTCTTAGCTGACAATCCGTTATTCCAACTTCAACGCGCCCTGGAAAGAAGTCGCATTTTTGGGATGAAGACTATGGAGTCTGACTGTTCCCCTCCGAAGCCAATGTTGAATTCTGTTTTTAATGGAGCCGTGAATATCGAAAAATCAGCAAAATCTTTGAATGCTTCCAATGAGGACATCAGTGACGAATTGTATCGTTGTCATTTATGCAGCTATTCTGGAAACTCTAAGTATGAATTTAATGCACACATGAATACGCATTTTGACCACAAGTGTCCGTTATGCGATTACACTTCCAGAACCGAAGGTCGCCTTAAACGTCATATCAGAGACTTTCATTCTGAAGTACCTCCCGAAAGTTGGGCAGGAACCAGGGTTCTGCATAATTCAGAAGAGACTAACGATGCTTCAAACAATTCAAGTTCATCAACGAATAGGACATTGAGCTCGGGTGGTAGCGGCAAATCTCGCAAGTACAAGTGTAAGCAATGCAATTTCATCGCTGTTTCAAAATCAGATTTTTGGGAACACAGCAAAAGTCATATAAAGTCAGAAAAGCTTCTGACTTGTCCTAAATGTCAGTTCGTAACTGAATACAAACATCACTTGGAATATCATTTGAGGAATCATTTTGGATCAAAGCCGTTTAAATGTGCAAAATGCAATTACAGTTGCGTGAACAAGTCAATGCTTAATAGTCATATGAAGTCGCATTCGAACATATATCAGTATCGTTGCAGCGAATGCAGCTATGCTACTAAATATTGTCACAGCTTAAAGCTTCACTTGCGAAAATACTCGCACAAACCCGCAACTGTTTTGAACCTCGACGGTACTCCAAATCCATATCCAATTATAGATGTTTATGGAACCAGACGAGGTCCGAGGCCTAAAAAGAGGTCAGTAAAAGACGAAGACTCACCAACCAAAGAAACACAATCAAAAACTTCAAATAATGCATCAGCTCCTGATTATCTGTTTCTGCCGAATTCTTCAGTGAACACTGTCTCAAATCAAAACTCACTATCGCCTCTTCCAATGCCGATGGAATTTCCCTTCTTCGGTCAACCTTTATTTCCAAATGGACTTTTAAATTATTCTGGGTTAGGATCGCTCGCTTCTAACTCGGAAATGTTTCCTTTCTACAATTCCCAATCCATTTCTTCAATGGCTATTGAAAATCCAGCTCAAATGAGTTCCACAAATTGCAAAGAATTTAAAGACTCGAAAGTGGAGAAAAAACAAAGTGGACACATTGTTCCTTTAAAGTGTAGTTTCTGTGATTTCACAACCGAAACAAGGGAACAATATGGAAAGCACCTTCTGCAACATGTCGCTGAAGAAAATAGAAACACTAAAATCAACGATCCACTTAATATTTCTTCTTCAAACGATGTGTCAAATGCTGAGATCGAACAGCAACAAAAAGCGTTATTTAATGAGCTAATGGCTCGACAATCTTCTTCGCCGAATTCCAGAAAACTTTTAGAACAAATAACAGCGAATCCGATGGCAGCAAATATAATTTTCAATGGCTGTGGAAGTAATATAGCGCATGAAGAATCCTTAAAGCTTAACAGATTCAGAAACAAGGAATCAGAAAGTGATTTAGAAAATTTTCAGATAAAAAACAAGCGACCTATATCAGCACCTGTTGAACGAGTTATGGATTTAAATAAGCTTTTGTCGTCGCCGCCTCCGCGGGCTAAGAGTAGCCCTTGTTTCCTATCACCAGCTTCTTTTGAATCAACTAAATATGATGACACAAATGCTCAGTCAAAAATGACAGTTCCTCTAACTGAAGATGCATCACCTTTGGATTTAAGCAGCAATAGAAGTACACCACAGACTCGAGGCAATACTCAACTCTTCTATGAAGGCGATGAAACAGAAGATGACGAAGAGGAAGATTATGATGAAGACCTTTACGGTTTCGATGAGGAGATTGAAGAGGATGAGAATGTTGAAGACGATTCTGACAATGAATCTTGTCCTTCACCTGATGAGATGTATGCGATAAGGCTATCATCTAATACGCCTGTTGATGAGAATGATTGCGAAAACAACAAAAAAGACTTTGAATGTAATGAGATGTCACAACGTCACCCTTTAGTTGACAATCCATTATTTCAACTTCAAAGTGCTTTCGAAAGAAGTAGTATTTTTGGGGTGAAGAAGAAGGAGTCTGAATGTTCTCCGAACCCAATGATGAATTCTGTTTTTAATGGAGCCGTGAATATCGAAAAATCAAAAAATTTTTTCAATACTGCCAGTGAAGAAATCAGTGGCGAATTGTATCGTTGTCATTTATGCAGCTATTCTGGAAACTCTAAATATGAATTTAATGCACACATGAATACGCATTTTGACCACAAGTGTCCGTTATGCGATTACACTTCCAGAACCGAAGGTCGCCTTAAACGTCATATCAGAGACTTTCATTCTGAAGTACCTCCCGAAAGTTGGGCAGGAACCAGGGTTCTGCATAATTCAGAAGAGACTAACGATGCTTCAAACAATTCAAGTTCATCAACGAATAGGACATTGAGCTCGGGTGGTAGCGGCAAATCTCGCAAGTACAAGTGTAAGCAATGCAATTTCATCGCTGTTTCAAAATCAGATTTTTGGGAACACAGCAAAAGTCATATAAAGTCAGAAAAGCTTCTGACTTGTCCTAAATGTCAGTTCGTAACTGAATACAAACATCACTTGGAATATCATTTGAGGAATCATTTTGGATCAAAGCCGTTTAAATGTGCAAAATGCAATTACAGTTGCGTGAACAAGTCAATGCTTAATAGTCATATGAAGTCGCATTCGAATATATATCAGTATCGTTGCAGCGAATGCAGCTATGCTACTAAATATTGTCACAGCTTAAAGCTTCACTTACGAAAATACTCGCACAAACCCGCAACTGTTTTGAACCTCGACGGTACTCCAAATCCATATCCAGTTATAGATGTTTATGGAACCAGACGAGGACCAAGACCAAAAAAGCAGCAGGGCAAAAATGATTCTCCAATAAAAGAACCTCAACCAAAGTCGTCAATTGCCGCAACAGTTCCTAGTTTTCCTTTTTTACAAAATGCAGCAATTGACTCTAATCTAATGCCACTGCTTATGCAGAACTCTATGCCGATGGGCATTCCATTTTTATGCCCGCCATTAATCACAAATAGTATGATGAGCTCTTCTACATTTGGAGGAGTATCATCTCATTCTGATATGCTCTTTCCCTTTTCAAATTCGCATCCGATCTCTTCTCTTACGGGTAACCGAAATTCCATTTTGTCTCACTCGACGATAAACGCCGAATATACAAATGAATCAAATTTTAAAAATTCCAAAGATGAAAAGAAACAAAGCAATCTTGTTCCTCTCAAATGTAGTTTCTGTGATTATACGACTGAAACAAGGGAACTTTACGGGCAGCATTTAATATTACACGTTGCCGAGGAAAATATGAATTCGACGAAAAATTCTACATTCAGTCCTTCGAATCATATCAGTGAGGATGAATCAGAAAAGCAGCAGAGAGCGTTCTTGAACGAGTTGATAGCGCGATCGCACTCTCCTAATTCAAGAAAACTCTTAGAGCAAATAACAGCGAATCCGATGGCAGCAAATGTCATTTTCAATAGTTACAATGGCATTACATTGCAAAATGGATCGAATCGAATCAAATTTGAAGGCCAAGAAATGAGTTCAGAAGCAAATTACTTGGACAGTGATAATAGACCTGTATCAGCACCTGTTGATCTCAAAAAACTTTTATCGCCACCTCCCCGTGCCAAAAGCAGTCCTTGCTTTCTTTCGCCCACGTTATCTCTCGATGAAAGCAAAGCCGAACAGTCATCTGAACTGCCGAAATTAACAGATACTGTGAATGAAGACGCGTCTCCTTTGGATTTAAGTAGCTACAGATTACCGCAAGACTACAATCGCAACAATTACTTTTCAGAAGAGCAGCAGGCGAACGATGAGCGTCAACAGTTCAGACGACATCGGAGAAAAGGTGAAGCCGTGAAGTTAAGTTGTTTAAAAATAGACGGCGAAAATAGTGATGAAGATTAGTGATGATTGTTAATATAAGCAAGGAATTGTTCGCTTTTGAGGGTTGTAAACCGCAATCTCCACTTTTTTTGCTTGAATTTTGTAAAAATTGTGTGAAAAAAATCAACGGAAAATTATTAACTAAGTTTTGTGAGCGGCGAAAGAATGAATGGAGATGATTTTATTGATTGCGTATATTCTGAGCGTTTTAATAACGTAAGAAAAGCAATAAAGAGTAGAAAAGGGTTTATATGAGTTTTATTTCCATAATATGTTAATAAGGTTTGTGAGTGAAGATTGAAATAAACAGGGAGCAGTGAGATGAAGCAGCAGCAGCAGCGGCAGCAGCATCTGGACTGTGAACTAGTGAAGAGTGGTTTGGAGATTGTTGCGAAAAAGTAAAGAGAGATTGGGTATTGGTGACAGAGGCTTAAAAGGAGTTTGTGAGGGCAAGTGAAAGGAAAAGTTTTATTGGATATTTGAGCAGCGAGCGAAGGGAGAAGAGAGAAGAAGAGAGAAGAGAGGAGAAGCAAAGAAGAAGAAGAAGAGAAGTGTATCGGAAAAGTGGAATAATGAGCAGCAAAAAGAAAAAGTTGGGCCCAACAATTCTCATCACATTTGAAGCTTACGTTAACAGGACGCAAAGTGAAATAACCTGAAATAACGAAAGCAGATCACAACTAATCCCGAGCTTTACGAACAAAGAGCAAAGTCTCATAACTTCATAACAAGCCTTCCACAAAGATGATCATTTTATTTATCCTTCGCTCGACCCTTT
>NCKU01001787.1:0-22964 GCA_003675995.1 Dinothrombium tinctorium
AATGAAAAATGAAAAGAAATCAATTATCAAATTATTTGAAATACAATAACAATGAAAAAGTACAATTTTAATTAATAAAGCGAAATGAAGCTGTTATTTATATTTTTACCGAAACAACATAGTGTCTGCCTTTTTTCACTTATTTTTGCTCGTTCTCTACTTTTTCTCTTCCACTGCATGCATATTGAACTCAAGTTTAATGCATCACCACTCTTCGCATCAATTGAACGATGGTTTCAAAATCGAAACGATTTAAATTTCAAGTGATATTTGTTAAACTAGCGCTATTCGAATTGAGCAACTGTGGATTTTATGTTCTTGGCAGACAACGATAATTTTGGAAACAAATGAAAAACGAATTTTGCGAATAAAGTTTATTTTAAATTAAATTAAAATTTTTAATTATACAAATAATGAGCATTGTGAATGAAAACAAATTGGACTGATTGAAAAGCGCGTTCGATTGCCACAATAACAAACTCTAATTAATCGAAAGAAAACAATGTTTTCACTTTATTTACAGTGAGAAAATTCAATCTCTCGCTTCTGGATATAGAAATGCAGCGAATCAATTTTCACAATTTTGTTATTACGAAAAACTTTTTGTGCTTTTTGTAACTAATTAACGGAACGTAACGTAACGTAAGGGTAACTAAGCATCGTGTTTTTAAAGATCATCTTTAAAGTGTTTCTTGCGTTATGAATTCTCTTTCCTATAGAAACATTGGCTATCATATGATGAAGTTTGCCAACTTTGTGATGATTCGCAATTGTTTGAAACATTCGAAAAAGAATCGCTATTAAAACTTTCAATGTTGTTTTCGCTTCTGTTTTCGATATTTTTGATCAACTTTTCCATCTTCTGATCAATTATGTGTTCAGAGTCAGCAACACACTGCACGAAGCGACTGTATTGGTCGCCCAAGATTTGTTCGACGTGTTTCAATTTTATGAACATTTCCTCGAATTTTGAAAGGAGCGGTTGCATTTGACGCTCAACCACACTTTCCAATACGGCTTCGCAAATCTTTTCGTCGAAATGGTCGCCGTTCAAACAATGGATGAAGCGATTTGCCAACCGTTCTTTTCGATCGAGTGTGTTCATCAGTGAATCAATTTTCTGCATCACTTTGAATTGCATCTTCCGAATGATTTCAAAGCCAGCGCCTGTTTTCTCTGATTTCAGTTCATTTTTGAGCTTTCGCCGATCGCGTCGTTTTTCATTGAAAGCACAGCGTTCACAATTTTCGGGCGAGCAGAGAGCAACTGTTCGATTATTCGCGAAACTCAATCGTGGCAAAACTGATGAGTGCATCGAATGTCTGCTTTGATTATCGTTCGTTTTTCGTTGCTCGTCTTTCGAAAAGTACGCTTTCGATGGCAAGGGAACACTGGTTTCACTGTTAAACGGCAAACTGTTGGAAGCGAACACCGAAGTTTGAAAAAGAAAAAACAAACAAACGTAAATGTTGTCAATCAATGTTTGCATTCGAATCGAAACCAAACCTGATTTGCGACGAGAACGATGACTGCGAACATTGAGAGCTTTCGACGGACTCATTCATTTTGCGAACAATCGTTTCAAATCAGTCGAAAGCAACGAAAGTACTTTTCGTTCGATTCTTTCTCAACTCTTTTCTTTTCGAACTGTTCGCAAAAAAGCGCTGCGGTCGCGAATCGCGCTTCGCGCAGTCGCAGACACCGTTCACAAACTTTTTGAACTTCATTTCGAAAACTTTTCATTTTCAATGAAAACGTTTTCCGACTTCGACGTGTTCACTCGCCTCGCGTTTCGCAGATTCGCGCAAACAAACACAACAAACAAACACTTTTTCATTGCTAAAGCCACTCCAATGATGCGCGTTCAATGTAACTGCTTATTCACTAAACAAAAGCGTTCGTGTGTTTACTTCGAAACAGAACGCAGCGCGTTTCGCTTTATAACCGCCGCCAGCTTTAGCAAAGGCCACGAAATTCGATCACGAATCCGAAAGAAATGCTATGCAAAACGCAAACAAACCGTATGAACAAATCGAATTAAAATTTCCAATCACCTCTTCACGCCGATTTACTCTCTCCATCAATTTTCTTTTCTTCTCATTTTCTTTACAGTCTTGTGTTCAGCTCTCTTTTCTGCTTTTGATTTGAAGTTTTTAATTTTTTAACTTCAATAATCTTTTACAAAATAATTTTTGTCTTTGAAAACATAAAATATACAAAAATTTTCCATTAATTCGTCAGTTTATCTGCATACTCTTAAATACTTTTTCACATATTGACGTAAACATGTTTCAATTGTTCAACAATCAATTGATTGAAGAAATTTTTGACAAAACGTTTTCTGATTCTTTAAATTTATAAAATATGATTAATAATTGAATGATAAAAAATTGGCATCGTTGCTTTTGCTTGTAATCACTTTCATCGCTAAAACATTTTTACGGTTCACAGTGAGTTCAAAAAGTGATCATAGCTCATCAAACCGTAATATCTTACTTTCAATCGATTGCAATACTTTTTACTTTTTTTATTGCTTATTTTTTCGCTCATCGCGAGCATCAAGGAAAACCGCAGCTTAAGTAGATAAAAAACAATTTTTTTCTTTTGATTTTCCACTTTTTCAAATTTTTACTTTTTTAATTACTTTTACGCAACAAATCACAAACGAAAAATATCATCAAATAAGTGTTTTGCTTCTCTTGACAACAAACTACAATCTTTAAAGTTTTTTGTACCCGACTTAATACAAAAAATAACAACTAATTTACCAACTTCCTCTTAAAAAGTTACTAGTGAAGAAATATAAAATATAATTAAGTCGAAAAAATTATTTTCAAGAGTTCAGATGAGTTATACGAAGCGCTTTGAAATTGTTTAAAGTGAAAATTGAAAAAAGTAATTTTAAAAATTTACAAAATTAATTTTGATTTTTATTTGACTGCGAATGCTTATTCATTCATAATTTATATTTTTGATATTGAAATTACTTGTGCACGGATAATTGAGTAATTAGCCATTTGAATTAAAAGCACTCGAGTTGATTTTCACACGAACATATTTAGAAGCAATTTACATTTATCGCTTATTTTAGTAATCGATGTTGATTTACTCGCCGTAGTTTCCACAAAAGTTAAAAATAAGTTTCCTCTGAATCAAACGACGCATTTGCACGCCGTAATGAAATACACCAATGCTATCACGCAATTGTAAAAACTTTCATTTTGAAAAACGTGAAAGGACGTTAACTCTTCGTTTTGCTTTGCTCATCTCACTGCTCACCGTATTCAGCAAATAAGCACAACTATTCAACAACCTTCAATTTTTTTACCATTTAGGTATTATTCATTTCACACTTTCAGGGAAAAATAATCATAATTGAAAATTAAGAAAACACTTACGTGAGTTACTATTCAAAGTTTCATTTTTCACTCATGTTTAATAATTTTTTAGAGTAACAAAACTTGAAACGCTTCACTCTGCTGATGAGAATGAAAAATCGACATTCACCTTAATTTGAATGCACACTCGCGTGAACGTATCTAACTGAATTCATAATTTAATGTTCTTTAATCAGTGCATTTCATTGCAAAATTCTCTTTACTTCTCTTCATAGAAAAAAAAAACTTGTAGTGCGTAATTTTTCCTGTAATAACAAGTTGTGGAAAATAACTTCAAAAAAGAATAAGCGCACATTATTTTAAAGCGAATATTAACGCTTTTCTTGACAAATTTTAATGAAATGAGAATATTTTATAATTGAGTTTGTGAACATACTGTGAACTTTGAAAATCTAAATGAAAACAAGACTATTAAAGTAATTTTTTTCTTAAAATTAACCAGAAAAGAAATCACGAGATTATCTTTTAAGGAATAATTTTACAATTTTTTTAAGGAATGGAAAATTTTTATGCGAAGAAAAAATTTTTCCTTTTTTTAGCTCAGATTTCCCAAGTCAGATCACAGACGCAATAAAACTGAGGTGTCATATACGCGAAATTAGAAATCGTAAGATTTTGCAGCTTGTTTAAAAGTCAACTTAACACAAGGTCTTGTATAATCTTAAATAATTTTTTATTTCTTGTCGATATAAAAGCTTCTAGTGCGACGTCAGAATTTCAAAATTTCAATTTAGTAACTCGCTCTCGCATCTTAAAATGTTGTTATTAAGTAGTTTGAAAAATTTTGAAATCTTCATTTTAAGCAATCATTTTACAAAAATACTCAATTTTTTTGAGAGATTTAAAAAATAAGAATTTTTTTAAAATTTAAAATATTTAAAATTTTTAAATATCGCGAATAACTAAAGTTAAATATTCTAAACATTTACACTGTAACTTAAAGAAAAGTCATCGAGAACACAATGAAACCATTTAAAATGTAAATAAGCTAAAGTTTATGTTTAAAAATTAACTTTTTTCAAAGATGAGACTTTTTAAGTGCTGAACTAATTTCGAAACAATCAATCACAAGCACAACCGCGTGCACAGTGTTTATTGTTTATTTTATTCCGTTCCAAAAACAATTCTAAATACAAATTCGACGATACATAAATTTCAAATATAATCGGTTGGAGATCAGAACAAGACATAGTCAACACCAAAAATGCCTCTTTACACACCACGAATGCGAAGACTTATGCGAGAACTATGGCCGGAAGAGAAGGAGAGACTCGAGCGAGAGCGATTAGAGAGAGAGCGACTTCGAAAGGAGCGGGAAGAACGCGAACGATTGATGAAAGAAGTGCGAGACCCGGTAAAGGTCCGCGAAGAATTGAATAATCGTCGTCGAGAAAAATGGCACGAATTGTTCTTGAAAAATTTCAATGAATTGGAAGCACCGGAAATGGTGCATTGGGAAGAATCGTTGGACAGAAAGGGCTTTGAAGTGCTTCGCACTCAGCATCGCGGCAACGGTGAATTTTCCGAATGCTATACTGGCAAATGGGTAGAAATTCAAAAGGAAGTCGCCTGCAAAGTGCTTCGATTTAAAGAAGCAGTTATGAAGTACAAAATTGAAAATCCAGTGCGACAGTTGAAACTGCTAAACAATTTGAGTCATTCGAAACTAATTGAAATGATTAAAATCTTCGAGATTACAAAAACACAGAAAATATACATTTTCATGCAATTAGCTGAGCAAGGGTCGGTTTCCGATTTGATCAACAAAAGTCGCAAACCGATTGAAGAGAGTCTCGCTAAAAGATGGGCAGTTGATTGCGCCACCGGATTGGCGTATTTGCATTCGATGGGCATCGCGCACAGACGAGTGACAGCAAAGAATATGTTGATCGATGCGCGCAACGAAGCCAAGCTTTCGCTGCCTGATTTGTTCTTCGAGCTGTGCGATCAGCAAGGAAAGGTGCGAAATTGCAATAATCCGGGCAGTAGAGGCTCGCATTGGGCACCAGAATGTCTGCAAGGTCCGTACGATCCACTTCAAGCTGATGTTTGGGCATTTGGTGTAGTTGTCTACTACATGTTGATCACAAAGGCTCCATTTATGCATTACCACAAATTTGACAAAATGAAAGATGAAATTGATAGAAAACTGTGGTCAAGCTCGTTTCAGACTTCAGTCGATCCAAGCATCAGGCTGACAGAGGCGCAAAAAAAGTTTTTCGAGAAAATATTCGTTTTAGACGTGATCACGAGACCGGCTATCGACGAGGTATTCGCACTGCCGTGGCTATCGACATAAAGAACGCGAGCAAAAATTTTATTCTTTCGACAGCGTTCACTTATTTTCATCCATTTTTTCATTTATTTTGATTCTCATTTCTTAAAAGAGAAAAGGCGAAATAAAATTTAGCTTTTATTACCCATAACGACGATAATAAGCGAACAATTTTCATTTTCTTTTCATTAAGCAAAAATCTACTTTTCCTTTTTCGCAAAGGCTTTTCAATTGAAAGACAATTGTTTTGGCATTGAAAATCAATATTCAAATAAAACGGTGCGAGTGTTTGAAAGGTTTGAAAGCATATTTCACGCCTCTAGCCATGAAATGATCAATGAATGATCATTATTGGAGCTGCAATCGCAAAGTTGAAATTTTCCAAGAAATGTGGACATTTAATTAACACATTTTATGCTTATTAAATTTATTTTCACTGTGCCTAATTCAAGAGCGAAGAGACGAGAATTTTCTCTACCTCTTTTTGCATTCTGCGAATATTTATAATACGAGCGAATGAGAATTTTATTTCAAAATTTATGCTTCGCTGTTCACTGAACAGTAAATTTATTCCTTTAAAGTTATGTGTGTGTGTCTTGCTCTTGCTATTTTGTGTTGTTATTATTGTTGCCTTCTAAAGAGCAGAGCAACATTCGAGCAGATAGAGAGAGAGAGAGGAGGAGGAACTGAAGTATGAACGCTCGAAGAGCATTGTCATAGCTTAGTGTCTCGAGGGTATAATATTCGAGCTACGCAAAAGTTTTTGTACCCTTTGCGAGAAAGCGATTGTTACTGTATTTATTTTAAATCATGTTTCACTTTCGCTTTAAATGCAGTTTAATTCGCTCATCGAGAGAGCGAAGCTAAAATTTCATTGGTCACCATTTGAGCGAAGCAACTTGTTAAACTTGAAAAAGCAAAAATCTTTCTTCATTCTCACTCTTCGCCAGCTCTTTGACTTTCGCAATCGCTTTCTTTCTCAACTTTGGCGAACGAAAAAAACTTACTTAGTTAGAGTGTAAGTGAGTGTGTGTGCATGCAAGTTTTAGACCGCTGCACACAATCCATTCATCATTTGTTCATGGCAATCAACCGCACGCTGCCAGAAAATGACTGAATTCGGGCCAAACAAAACCAAAGGACAATATTTTTGTCTTCGCATTACATTGTTACTTCTTGTGATCGTTTTATTGGCGTTCGCCTCTTCTTTCATATTGTTTCTTTCGCAGCGAAAAGTTTTACATTATGTGACTACGAATGACACGACCAGCGGTTTGACTTTTCAGCATTCGAATAGTGTGCGGTGTTCGCTCGTCGCGGGCGAGGCAAATACGGCGGACGATGCTCAAAGTAATGGAAAAACTGTGATCGTTGAAACTGCAACGGGTAAAGTTGAAGGTGTTAAGCGAAAAGTATTCGGTAGCGATCTGAACATTTTTATTGGCATTCCATACGCGGAACCGCCGATTGGAGATTTGCGATTCAAGCGTACTGTGCCGGTGAAACCATGGAGTGATACAATGAAAACGACCGCTTTTCATCCAAACTGTGTGCAATATTTTGATGAGCGAATAGCGAAGATGTTTACTGTGCTCAATTTTGAAATGTCCGAAGATTGTCTTTACTTAAATATTTGGACACCAAAAGTGAATAATAAAACTGACCTAAAGCCAGTGATGGTTTGGATTCACGGCGGCAGTTTTTCCGAGGGATCCGTAAACATAGATGAAAATGATGGTCAAGTTCTAGCATCATATGGACAGGTGGTTGTGATCACATTTAATTATAGAGTCGGTGCTCTCGGCTTCTTTGATTTGGGTGTAGATGATTCGCCTGGAAATCAGGGTCTTTATGATCAGGCAATGGCTTTACGATGGATTAAAGAGAATATTGAGAATTTTGGAGGTGACTCGAATAAGATCACTTTGTTTGGTGTAAGTGCAGGTGCAATGTCAATCGGATTACATATGGTTTCGCCACAATCTAAACACTTATTTAAAAGAGCTATTCTGCAAAGTGGAAGTCCAGTTGTTGTAAGCGCGTATTACTCGAATACTGGAACTACGGCACAACAACTTTCCGAAATCTTAGGTTGTGTGAGCTCTTATGGTACAAATGAGGATGAAGATGAGAATGACAACATTGACATGCTGCCTGTTCATAAAGAGCCTCAAAAAGTTTTAAACTGTTTAAGAACAAAATCTGTTCAAAACTTCATTAAGGCGCAGGAACAGATCGCTACAAATGCAACATTATCATTTACTCCGTCTCCATACGAAGAGTTTTTACCGATAATGCCGACAGATGCAATTAAAGAGAAAATTGTCGGCGAGTCATTCTCAAACATTCACGAAGTGTTGATGGGTCTCACCAAAGATGAAGCGTCCGTATTTTTACATTTGCACGCTCCACAAATATTCACAGAGCATAATGTTACGATTGATTTTAACAGTATTGAAGAATTACACGATTTATTCATTGAAATTGTGGTGAAAAGAAATGTTCCTTTGTCACAAGCACAAATTCTTGCCAGCACATTCTTGCGGCCGGATTCTCCTGAAAAGGACAATGTTAAACGATTATACACAGCGCTTTCCGATTTGGCATTCAATTGTCCAGCAACTATATTTGCTCAAGAATTAGCAAAAAGCAACAAAACAGTTTATTTTTATATTTTCAATCATCGCCTGTCAGGAGTTCCACAGATTGCTGATTGGATGGGTGTTCCTCATTTGACATTAATGCCTTTTGTATTTGGCTACCCATTAAGATACCCGACACGCTTTTCAGGGGCTGACATCGAAGTAAGCAAACGAATTATGAAAGCATGGACTAAATTCGCTGAATCTGGGTATGTGTTTGTACTATGTGAATTGTGAATTTAAATAATCGTTTTAAAAATAGAAAAATGCCACCCCAGTCGGGAGTCGAATGGAAGAAATTTTCTCTTGAGAATCAAGAATATTTGGAGATCACTGAAAGGACGTCTACACTTAAGGAAAAATATCATGAAAAATCATGCGAGTTGTTCAAAGTGGGTTTCGATACGCTAGAAAGTAAATAATGCGACATTACGAACATTGGTTTTGATTGTTTTTTTGACTAATTTGATGTCATTTTCAAAGTATAAAGATTAGTTAAAACATTAAATGATAACCGTATTATAAAACAAAAAATTGCTGGCGATAAATATGGCTTTCGAAATGGTCTATTGTTCAATTTCATGGACTTTTTATATTGACAAATTTGTAAATATAATTTCAATGCCGTTTTTTTAAAAATATTTATGAACAGTTAATCGCTATCGCTATCAGAATAACTACACAAAAGGACGGGTTTTTTGACTTGACGTCCATCGTCCAATTGATGTGCTTGATTTGACGATTGATGGTCGGTTTTCTTCACTTTCACTAATTGTTGCAATTTACGCTTCATTCCACTTTCAGGTTTATTAGTCATTTCACTCATATCTGTCATCATTTCAGTTGCATTTCCTTTATTGTGTTTAAAAAACGCAATACCCGACTTTGGCAAAACGTCTTCATCAGAACTTGACTCCTCTGCAATTTGAGTTTTGCTATGAAAAATACTCTTAATGAAAGCCTCGTCTTCTTCTTCTTGTTTTTTCAAAACAGAAACTTCTTCTTGTCGCTTCTGTTCTAAAATATCCTCATGATTTATGAAAATCTGTCGTTGACTCATGTCCTTCAACTCTTCGAGCGCTTCGAGTTCTTCCATCTCACGCCTGGAAGCTTTCGTGCGATTTTCAAGCAGTTTCATAGGATTGAGTTTTTCTTCTTCCTGTTTTTCTTTTGCCTCGCGTTCGGCCTGTTGTTCGGCTAAACGAAGCGCCTGAAAATTGCGAGTCGCACCGTGCTCCAATTCGTAATCGCAATTCTTCGGATCAGTTTTGAACGTGATTTCAGCCATACATTTCGGACACTTGAAATAGAAGCGAAATATTTTCAAACCTAAGTACGATTCGCTTTCGACTGTCTCTTTGCGAGCGTTGAATTTCTTCGCTTTCGAGATGTAATCACCGCAAGTGTTGCAACGCATATTGCACGGTGTCATAATGCGAACAGTGTACTGTCGATTCTTCGGCAGTCGTAAACGCGGAATCTTTGTCGGATCGAAGTCCGGAGGGTAGTATTTGTTCAACACTTTGCGTTCGGACATTGTTCACGCCTTTTCGCTGTGGTTCGCTTTTTGAACGATGCTTCAAAAAAGAATGAAAATGTTTGCCTTCACTTTTGAAAAATTTTGCATCAACTTAGGGACCGTTGTCCAATGACGGCAGCGTTTTTTATTTTTAACGAAGCGATTTCTAAAAGTTAGCCTGTCAAAAAGCTATTCAATTAAGCTATTCAAATAAGCGATTCAAATTCAATTTTGGAAAACACGTGCGAAAAACGTTGGTATTTTGGTTTCAATTGTTCACGGCTACACACAACAAATACCTCTGCAAGTCTGAACGATCACTTTATTTAGCGCTCTTTCGATTACAAAAATTTTGACCATTTACTTGCCAACAAAATTAGATCAAAAGTAATTAGATCAGTAGGTAGATCAGTAAAAGTGAATTTATTTTAAAATTTTATTGTGTTACATATAGTTTGTACTATATAACAATGAAAAATGAATAAAATAGTTGAAAAAAAAACTTAAGTTCTGCAAGATCTTCCACAATCATCGTTTTCGCAAATATCACAATTGTCCACTTGCTTCGATTGAAAAAATATTGTTGCGCTTTTTGATTTCTCGTAATAATCATAAACAATGATCGGAACTGGTTTCAAGTCAGCCATCTTCACATTTTGAATCGCAGTTATAGGCACTGATGTCTCGCTTTCAGTGAGCTAAAAACAGAAATCAAATGAAATAAATATTCATAAAAATCAGCAAAATACCGCATCAAAATAGACAACAACGACTGTGTTCTCCGCTTTTGTCTCAACACGTTTCACATCTGATTTCTTAATTTCGTGCAAAGATTCGAGATCTGCAGTGTATCCAGAAGGGAGTGATATTTCCATCACTGTCATTCCCGACTCTTTTCCTGCTGTGAACCTGATCAAGGTTTGATAATTAGAATCAAAAACAAGATCAATTTAACGCTTACTTAACGAAGACACGAAAATGAAGTATTTTTGTGGAGGTGGTGTTGTCAATTTCGTATCTAATCGCAAATGCTGGTTTTGCAGTTTTTTCCATTACATTGTACTGCCACGAAACTTGAACAATTGCGGACCCTTCGCCAGATGCAGAAATTGTAACAAGTTTTGTTTGAGAAAGTAAACGAAGTTCTTGTAAAACCATTGAATTTTGTTTGTTCACTGAGATTGATTTTGTCGGATGTTCGTCGGATGTGATTTCAATGTTCAAAGATGGATTTTTATTCGAAACTCGGGTTGCGAATGAAGCCAAAGCTTGAATGCCAATCACAGTATCTTGTGTTGAAGAGAATCCTCCTCTTGAATTTTGATTTGAAATCAAGAAGCGAAGCACAGGAAGAGCTTCTGATATAGCATCTCTTTTCATCAGCGTCATTAATGCATATGATGTAATCTCGACATTAGCCGAATTGCGAGTTTTAGAATCGCCATTTGTCCATGAAGTGTATTCCTGCTTTTTATTAGCTAAGCGCATAAGTTTACCAAAAGCAACATCTTTGTAACTTGAATCAAATAAATGAAGTGCGTAAGTGATAATCGATGTTTCGTACACATCAGTGCTGTTTTCAAGCTGCGAAATCAAATATGCTTCACTCTTCTCTAAGCTCTGCGAGTATTTCATTCTTATTGTCGGGTCAGTAATTAACGCGATAAACACGTAGGCAGTTAAAGATGCAGAGTTCGCACCTGATTTGCTTTGCATGGAACGGCTCAAAACACGACCGCTCTCGAAGAATGAACCATCGGCCGCTTGTTTGCTCAACAAGAAATTAACACCCTTATCAATCACTTGCTCGTCAATGTTGATAAAAGGTTTCGCTTGTATAAATGACTTAACCACAAAAGCGGTGAGCCATGTACTTCCGTGCCTATCGCGTTCACCGAAAGCACTGAAAGACCCATCCGAGTGTTTGTAAGTCAGTTCTCGCTGGTAACCACGCTCCATATGAGAAATCGCTTTCTTTTTCATCGTCTCACTAAGTTTTCCTGCATTTGTCAAGTAATTGGCAACAACTATATTCGGCACGAAGTTAATCATGTTCTGTTCTCCGCAACCATATGGCATCCTCAGTAAATCATCTAAATTGTTTATTGCAGGACCAAGAGTGTCGCCGATAGCTGTCACTGTTACTCTCTCAGAGTCAGCAACAATTGCTCGAGGCATTTCTATTCGTATTTGCTTTGAAAATTTTTCACCAGAATTTAATTTCAAAAGCATCGCTTCGTTTCGATACTTTGTTTCGCCCTCAGCTTTTACCAATAGTTGGTCCGAAATCGCATCTGCTGCTTTGTCACACACCGCACTTAATTTTACTTTCATGTAGCCAACTTTCTTCGGTTTTATGAGAAATGTTGTGGTCAGACCATCATTCGCAGGAACCACCACGTTCTTCACTCTCCCATCTTGAGATTGAGAGATTTCATTTTCTTCGCTCTCGGCAATGACAAAATCGAACTCTTTATTGCTGTTTTCCATCTTTACTTCTGTTTGTTGAGCATTGTTCATATAGTTGAAAACTGTCACTTTGATAGCGACTGTTTCGCCGCGAATCACAGAATAAGGCAAAGAAAGTTTAATGAAAAAAGGCCGAAACACTTTCAACTAAAATGAAATTTGGTGTTGATTTAATCTCAAACTTGTAGAACTTACGAGTGCTTTTTCATCGATTAATCCTAAACCGAATTCGTTGTTTGTAGAAAACGCTGTTATAAACCAAGAAGTGATAGCGTCCGGTACTTTTTTGGTCACTGTTTTTGTCGCAGTTTCACTAAAAATTAAAAAGCCAAAAATCAATCATCGAATTTATTAGTTTTTATGACTTTTTTTAGTTACTTCAATTCAACCACTTCCCAAATCCACGTCTCTGGAAAATGTTTACGAACAATGAGTGGTTTAATCTTTTTTGATGCGCTGTATTTTGGTTTATTATTAAGTGCAATATTTATTTCTGGCTGCCTTTCTTTTGACGCCACATTGTATGAAGTCACTGAAATTTCTGGCAGACGCGAAGGACCTGGAAGACCAGTTCTTGGACTAAAAACTCCGTGCCTCCAATCTATTTATAAATTTTAAGTACAAAGTGAAATAAATTAAACACCTTACATGGCTTATAATCATAATCGACTTTGTTGGTGAAAATATAGAAACCAGATTCTTTGAATTTTCTTTTGAATGAAGCACTGTACCAATAACGCCAATTGAGTGAGTGCTGTACACAAGAGCTAAAATAATCAAAGCCATTACAACCCAAACTTTTTCTCATGTCAGATTCGATCATTGATTTTTCGATGTCGTTTCCGGATTTGAGCAAAAGTGTTCTTTGATCAATGCCTAAAATTGCTACATAGGAATTTAATTTTGAAGCAATTTTGATGTCAACATATGCGCCTGGTTTAGTCTCCTTAACATTTGTTGAAACGTTTACAAAATTGCGAAAAAGTCCGTCCATCTTCATTTCAAATGATTGTACCGCTATTGAAGCATCGCAGAAGATGTATACAACAACGTTTGCTGATGGGTACATTTCTTTATTTATTTTCACATTGAAAATATGAGAAGTAGTGGAAGGAACAGAAATCTTTTCACTGAAGAGTGCGCCATTTCTGCCAACAATTTGGTAAACGAATTCATCGAAGGCTTTATTCGATTCGATTTGAAGCGACAATTCTTCGCCATATTTGTAAGTTTTGTCAAACTCTTCATTTACATCATGTAGATTGATAAAACACTCGTTTGCTTCGCGTTCAGCGAATATCGAAGCCAAATGCGCATCAACACCTTTATATTCAACATCCATTGAAATCATCGATTGATCAACATATGGATGTTCATAAACATTTATTCTGTTTGTACCATTTAATGCTGATTCCTTCGAAAAGTTTGTGTTAAGTTCGAATTTGGCAATTCCATTAACAGGTATAACTTCGATCACTTGATCACGATTTTCTCTGTTCCACCCATAACCATATTTAATTTTTAATGGATGATTGCTGTTTTCAACAGGTGTTTCATCGCGATAGCTCACTTTTATGTAATTAACATATTTGAATCCTGGCCTAAATTTGACATTTTTTATGAGCTCAAATGTGTAATCATTTTCAAAAATCGATAAACTTTGGGTTTTGTTGTAAACTTTTTGAGTCAATTCATCCTTTACCGAAACGACAAATTCGTACTTTCTCAAGTAACTGAAATGTTGTTTATCGAACAACAACTGCGATTCCACATCAATGTTGATTTCACCATTAATTTTCGATGAAATCTCGTATCTGTTTCGCTTTTCATACCGATTTTGAACCCACGATCCGTAAAAATCAATCACTTTTAAGGTTACTTCACCTTTCACTGGTTTGCCGTATGTATAAGTTGCCTTAACACTTACGATTATTTTCGATGCATTTTTCGTTGAATACGCAGGTAACGAGAGATCAACAGTAAATGCTGGTAAAACGTATTCGGCCACAGTAATTTTCTTTGAAAACTGTCGATTTTTGCCAAGATCGACTATAATTTCCCAATCTCCCAACACAGGCTCATCTGAAAGAAGCAATTCCTCCGAAATTATTCCACTTTTGAGTGTTTGAACTTCGCTTCTTTTCACAATATTTTTATTCGCATCCTGCAAAAATAAGTGAGTTCTTCTTGAAAAATCATCTCACTGCTTACCTTGATTTGAACCGTAGTGTTTACTCCATCAACTGGTCTCAATTCTTCATCAAGAATTACGATTCTAAATTTCACCTTTTGCTTCGGTTTATACATCGCTTTATCAGTTTGAATCAATGCCGACAATCGTTTTACTTCTAAATTCAATTCTTCTGTATGATTAAATCGTACAGCTCCTTCTCCGATCACATTAAGCACATATTTTCCGCTGTTTAAATTCGGAATCAGCAGCACCATGATTTTCGTATCATTACTTTGAAGCGAATATTTTTGCGCAGCGACCACATTTTCGTTTGATGAAGATTGGTTCTTCACAGCCACAGACACATCGGTTTCATTTGTGGCATTTCTAATCGAAACTGTTACTAAGTAGTTTGTATTTGGCACCAATTTTCCGTGTGCGACAACCGCATAGAGAGGTTCACCGCGAACACTTAAAAAATAATGAGCATCGCTTATTGAAAACGACGAGAAAGTAATTATAATACCTGAAAGTTGTTAAAACGAAACATAACAGAGCGAAAATGTAGTTCGACATCATAATGAATGTAATCGATGTCTAACAAAGTCAAATGTTTCAATACACTTTTATAGCCACTTTAAAGCTTTTAATTTATGACGTTTTTAACTCGGTGTTAATAATCAATTCGAAGAATAAAATTTATTACAGCAAATGAATAGTTGTTTTCTTCGTCTTGATTTTATATCGAAAACATTTTTTTTACGCAAAGAAGTACTTGAATCAAAATCTCATTGATGTCATCATGAAGGAACAGAATAAACAGATAATACGCTATGATAACATTCTCTACTTAGGAGAGAAGCAATTTGAGAAGCTTCTCGCGTTTATCGTGTTTTTCCAACACCTTTTACTAACTTTCATAATTTTTAAATTTATGTAAATTACTTAATTATTTTAATCACGATTTTAATAAAATTTTAATATTTCCGAATCGAAATAAATAAAAATCGTGTATTGAAAAAGAAAATCAGCGGAATTCTTTGAATATCATATACCTTGTAACTTGTTTATTTTCAATATTTACACTTTTAAAAATTAATTTTTTTTGATTTATTTAATCAAAACGAGAATGAATTTTGTTTACTTAAAAATAAAAATATTTTTATTTCAACTGTGCTTTGATATAAGGCCTCTTTTCCTACAGTTACCAGCCATTTTAGACCAAAGTGGTTTGAAGCAAAAGAGATTAACAAGAATCATTTGCTATGAAGACAAGAGGATGGTTCTGAAAGCGCATAAAAATTGAAAAAGAACAAAAGCAATGAAAGAGAGTTTCTTGTTTATTCAGAGTTTAAAAATTGACAATATTCTTTAAAAAAGAGGTCAAATAAGATTTACTTACCTTTAAAGAAAGCGGTAAAAAATTCTATTTATCCAACTAATTGAAAACATTAACTTCCTTTCTGGTTAAAATGATCTGAACTTTAATGGTGCTCATTAATAATTGAATAAATTTATTATAAAACGTGATCGCATTGTATTATTGTTAGATAAACCCTTTTTTATTTATTTTTTTTATATATTTCTTTTCATCATACTAATTTATTTTTGATTTATACTAATATATTTAAATGAAAGAGATAAGAGCTGTGGAAAGGGTCTAAATAATTCTTTATTTAAAATTGATTTTCTCTGTATTTAAGAAAAATGTTTGATACTCAATTGCACGAGACGTAAGGATCGCATGGGCCAACATTCAATGGTGACTTATGCTCATTTTTGAGTTCTACAAAATAGTTTAGGTTTCATCTCTCATCGCTCAAATTATTTTTCCGAGACAATCACACAAAAGTTTCTTTTCAACTTTTTAAAAACTGATCACAAAAGCAGCCGAAATTAAGAAATGCTCCCAAATATTGAAGATGTTGAATTCAAATTGCGTGTTTCGAAAAATTCGTTTCGTTCAAAATTTAAATTATTGTTGTGTTCGTTGTTTGGCGGAAGACACGAGCGTTGACGGCGAAAAACGACAAGCATTCAGACAGCAGCTGAAAGATGGACCAAAATTTGAGGATTTTGTCGCAGGAAAATACGAGGGAAAATTGAAACTCGAAAAGGGCGATCAAAGGTCGTTTTCGCTTACTTTTTTTAGATTTTCGTTTACAATGTTTACAATCAAACAGATTAAGACTACCGCCATGGTTGAAGCGAGACATACCTCAGGGTCCGAATTACCATCGGTTAAAGCAATCGCTGCGTTCGCTTAATTTGCACACGGTTTGCGAAGAGGCGCGATGTCCAAACATAGGCGAATGTTGGGGTGGCGGCGAACATCAGACTGCAACTGCCACCATCATGTTACTTGGTGATACATGTACTCGCGGTTGTCGCTTTTGCTCGGTAAAAACATCGCGATCGCCACCTTTACCCGATCCGAACGAACCGATCAACACAGCGAAAGCAATCGCTGAGTGGGGATTAGATTATGTTGTTTTAACGAGCGTTGATCGTGACGATCTTGTTGACGGCGGTTCGCTTCATTTCGCATCTACTGTTAGAGAAATTAAAAGACTAAAACCATCAATTTTAGTTGAATGTTTAACTCCTGACTTTAGAGGTGACTTAAGCGCAGTTGAAACGGTCGCTTTGTCAGGTATGTTGAAATGATTGATTATTGAAATGTTTAACTAAGTTTAAGTAATTTTCTACATTTATTTTTAAAATAGGTTTAGATGTTTACGCTCATAATGTAGAAACAGTAGAAGATTACCAAAAACATGTGCGTGATCGAAGAGCAAATTATTGGCAATCAATCGGCGTATTGAAGCATGTAAAAACTTTGGATAAAAACATAATTACGAAAACGTCACTTATGTTAGGTTTTGGTGAGAGTGATGATCAAATTAAGAAAACCATGTCTGATTTAAGAGAAGCTGGTGTGGACTGTTTGACGCTAGGTCAATATATGCAACCAACAAAACGGCACTTGAAAGTTGTTGAATATGTGACACCAGAAAAGTTCAAATACTGGGAAGAATTGGGTAATCAAATGGGATTTTTGTACACCGCTAGTGGACCATTAGTTCGCTCGTCGTACAAAAGTGGAGAATATTTCATTAAGAATATTTTACTAAACAGACGATCATCAGTTTAAAATTAGGTTAGTCCTTTTCATTGTATTTGACGATTTTCGTTCCTCACTGTTTTAATTAAGCTAATTTACAGTGATTTTAAATCGTCAAAAATTAATACGATTGAATTTTATTCACTCTGATTTGCTTTCAAAATGGCATTTAGATTTTGCGAATTCTAACATTTCATCTTTTCATAGGCGAAGCGACGATTAAATGTTCGGAAGAAAATTGCTTAAATTGTATGATTATTTTAAACTTCTTTTAAAACAATGTATTTAGATGTTATATTAATTTAAAGACAAAAAGTTGTTAAAAAATAAAAATCTAGCGATTAAACTGTTTAAAGTATTTTCTCAATAATACGATAATCATTGTTTAGATAAAAATTTACAAATTTCACCATTACAAGATTCGAATGAGCCGATGAACAGATCGACAACTATAATTGAGTGAACGTTTTATTAAGTGGTTTCAAAGAGCGTCATTCGTGATGAGTACTTTGACGTTGGTTCACTTCAGTTGCTATTATAAAAGAAGATTAAACGCCAAAAAATCGACGTTATAAGCGACCTTGGCGCTTTTGAAACAGTCACATGATTAGGTGCTTAAACGCTTGTCAAAAGTTCTAATTTTTAACATTTGTTTCGAGATAGGTTTGTGAATGTAGAATCAGTAAGGCTCTTCAAAAATTTGTTCCGATCAGCGAACTAGAGCAGTGACTTGGTTTATTGAAACATGTAAAAAAAGTCGTCGCTAATGTGGCTTTATTCAGAATGATAATCAAAATAAGAAAAAATATCATTTAAGAAGCAAAAGTGGGCTGTTTGCTGTTATATCATATGTTCTAAAAGCTTTTTACAAGAATCAATGTTAAATCAGGTCAGTGTCATTTTCTCTTTTGCAGCGTCATTTGGCGGCTTTCTTTTTTCGCTGCAAAGATTCTGCTTATCAGCAGTGATATTAAGTCGTCAAAAACTAAAGCAAGTGAATTAACCTCACTCTATTTGCTTTTTAAGTAGCATTTAGGTTTCACAAATTTTTACATGTTTCACTTTTCATAGGTGAAATAACTGAAAATTGCATATCCGGAAGAAACTCATTAAATATTGTGGACAATTCAAATTCATTTTTTAAAAATATTTTAAATGTCTTAAAATTTTAAGATGACAACAAAAATAAATTTAGTTTTCTTAAGTAAAAAAGTTTTCATTTAGAAACATTTTTTTTTCGTTAGAATCGCTTTTCTTAAAGCAAAATCGATCACCATCAAGAGTTAGATTGAATTCTCTGTATCCAGTCATGTATTTATCACGAAGTAGATGCATATAATCAAAAATTTGTCTTACAGTGTCACTGAGAGGCGTAAGGTCTCCCATTTTGCTTAATTTATCATCATACTCCCATAAGAATGGAGGAAACATTTTATGAGCATGTTTTTCTGGTAGACCACGATCAATTCTTCGTTGAAAATCTTGCTCGCATTCAGCCAGCATTTGATCTTTCGATGGCAGCAAAACTTCTTTCGTCAAAGTTTTTAAGAAGAATAGAATCTATTTTAAAATTTTGAAATCAATAATATCTTAACGGACATGTTATTTTCAAACCTGTTGGTGAAAAAATGGAAATGGGAGATATTTTTCCAATATTCCTATTTTAGCCATTGTCGGATGCTCGATGTTGATCATATGCATGTATAAATTAAGAATACGGTGCTTGTTTTTTACTTTGATTCCGCAGTTTTCATCGATTAAATCGAAGTCGACAATATAACCAGTTGCAAATATGAATACGTCAACTTCAACGACATTTCCATCTTTTAGTGTGATATTTGATCCATCAACACTTTCAATCATAGATTGAAATTGATTCGTATTGTGCGGAAAATCAACAAACTTTTCTTTCAACTGATGACATAAGTAAACGTACTCTGCCACCTTGGAAATCTCCAGGCATATATCTATTCCTGATGGTCCAGCGCCGAGAATGAACACTCTTTTACCTAAAAATGGATCAGATGTCCGGTAATCGTGCGTATGAATCACTTGAATATTTGAATCTTTCAATTGATTGTAAATATCTTCAGGAAAATATGGCTTTGAGTGACGACCATTGCATACAATTATCGCATCGTAATTCTCAACAAATACTTGATCAGTTTTTAAATTTTTACACGCAACTTTCCATTCGCTTTCTTCTCTTTTTACATTTACGACGTGATGAAAGAACTAAATTAAAGAATGTAAAGTACAATGATAATCGGAAAAACGTCTTATAACCTTTACGAATTGTTGTAATTCAAAATGTTGAGCGTATTTTTGCAAATAATTTAGAACTTCTTGGTGGTGAGGAAACGAATTTTCCACGCGTTTCCATTCGAAGTCAGGGAATGCCATTATTTCTATTGGCAAATTAGTTCTTTAGAGAAAAAATAAAAAATTAAATGAGCAAAATGCTTGTTAAATCATGGCCCGTGTGAGGATCGAACTCACGACCTCCGCGTTATTAGCACGGCGCTCTAACCGACTGAGCTAACAGGCCTTCACTTGAATTCCGATCGTTTATATGTTCAATACTTTGTTCATTATTAATTAAAACTAATTTGTTGCAAATTTGCTGCTTGTACAGAAATGAATTTCATATTTTCACTGTCTCATAATCTTATGAAGAATGTTTATAAAAAATGTGCGAAAGGAACACTCACCTCAGGTGTTTATACATACTCGAATGGATCGGTAATCCATTTTTATCGACGCCGACTTCGTCGGTGTAATTCCATGTGCCACCGATTTTGTCTGTTTGTTCGTAAACAACAAAATCAAATCGATCACTGCGGGCGAGTAAATGTCGTGCGGCGCAAAGGCCGGCCGCTCCTCCGCCGACCACACACACGCGCATTTTGTTGCTTCTAACACCGTTTGAAAGCATTTTTGCTTTGATAAACCGACGCTTATAAACTAAGAATGATGCAAAAAGTGATCTCACTTTTAAAGCGATTTAAAATGCCGATTTTGAGCAATGAGAATCAATAAATTGAATGGCGTAATTAATGATAGTGAATAGGCGCAAAAAACAATTGAGTGAAAGCTCAAAGATTTCAGAACAATTCTCTTCTTTTTATAACAGTAAACCGCACAAATATCCCTTTACGGAAACAACAACCGCACTGCGATTTAAAGAAATTTTTCGCGGATTTTTGGAAAAATTGCCAATTTCTCACCAATCAAAAATCTTTTTTCAACAAGACTGAGCCCCTGTCCATAGATCTCGTGAAATACGAGAGTGTCTTAAACAAACTTTCATAAATCAATAAGATTAGGTTCTGATATCAATTCGCCAACCCGCAGCCCGGATTTATCCCCTCTTAATTTTTTCTCGCGGAGATTTTTAAAAAAAATCGAGTGTTTATGAATAACCCTAAGACTCTCAAAGATTTACCGAGCGAAATTGTGAAAAACATAAGTGATATTTCTTCAGAAACTCTTGAAAATATATTCAAAAGTACTTTTCGTCGGGTAATTCTCGGTAAGACTGAAAACGGGTCGCATTACGAGCATCTTCTCATCAATCGAAACTCATTCTTGACTGAGCAAAGTTTCATTTTTCATAAACAGTAAAGTAATTTTTCTTTATAAAGTATTTTAGTGCTAAAATCGTAGTGTTTTTTAAGTTACACTCTGTATAGTTGATATGCACAATTAATTTTATTCACCGAAATCGCTGAATTATAATATTATTGGCCGAACAAGCATTTGTTTCGTCGAAATAGGTGAAAAAGACTCCGTTAGCTCAAAATAATTTGAGAGCACAAAGTGCAGTATATGTATTACCGATAAAATGTTTAGATTATCGAAACTGAATTTAACTGCAAAGCAATTTATAAGAGATGCTCAATTATTCGTGATGCTTTCCAGTTTAGCTTATTTTTCGATAATCGATATTTTATTTTGAAATGGTAATACATGAAATGAAATATAACAGTTTGCGATGAATGAAAAATTTACTCTACCGAATTTGAAGAGAATTTAACTTATCAAAAAGCCTTTTCATTCTTTCTTCATCTAAATCGTTACTCCACACACCATTCTTTTTAAAATAAGAACCAATAATCAAAGCATCAACGTTAAGTTTCAAAAAATCGGATAGATTTTCTGTACAAACGCCCGATCCAATGAGAACAGGTAAGTCATTAATTTGTTTTACTTGTTCAACATCACTAAAATTAGGCGCGTGTCCTGTTTTCAAACCGGTCACGATAACACCATCAGCGAGAAAAAATTTGGCAGCTTCAGCTGTTTGTTTTATGTCAATATCATTTGTCACTGCGTGAGAGCAATGCTTTTTCTTTATGTCGGCGAAAACGAGAATATCCTCAGCGCCGATTGCTTTGCGGTATCGTAACAAATCACCGCTACAAGCATTCATAAATCCTTCGTCGGCAATATGAGAGTAAACATATGATTCGCATCTAATAAATTGAAGACCAGCAGCAAAAGCAGTAGCGATCGCTTCTTTGTTCATCGCGGCAAGAATCTGCACACCACAAGGAGTGTCGCCCATCACTTGCTTCACTTCTCTGCAAACTCGTGTCATAACAGCGACCACTTCGGGCGTGCATTTGTCCGCCGTGACATACGGCAAGTCGTGCATATTCTCAATGATGACACCATCGATCGAATGCTTCTTGTAAACGGCAGCCTCTTCGCACGCGTTATCGATCAACTGTTGTAAGGAAAGCGAATGGCGTGGCGTTCGAGGCAAGCTTTTCACGTGTATCATTCCTTCGAAATGAGCGCACTTTGAATGAACTTCGATTGATTTCGTTTGTTGAGAAACTCACCAAAAATCGATGAATTCGAATGATTCGAACGCAAACTTTTCGCGAAAACTTCTTTCAAACTTTTCATCTTTATCTTCTTTTCAGGGACATTTGCTAAACGACGTTCGTTCGCAACTTTTCTTCGACAATTAAAAGTTTGAAAATAAAGTTGTTCGCATAGACACTCGCCGTCAAAAAAATGAGCCAATGACAAGTGAGAAAAGCATTGCTTCTTGTATTGGTTACGGCTAAACACAACAAATGCTCCTGCTAGTCAGGTGATCTCTATGCTCATATTTAATAAAGACTGTATATCTAGCGTCCGAATTCAATAGTACAAATCTTTTAGCAGGGGACGAAGACACGATGTGACAATTATATATGAAATTAAGTTTATACATTGTATCCATGCTTCAGAAGAATCGATGCGCTTATTAAAAACATCGATGAAAAAAGTCACAAATATAAACACTTGATTTATTTGAAAGCTCAAAATTAACGATTTATTAGCTAGCAATTTACATGGACATTTTTCATT
>NCKU01001788.1:0-22962 GCA_003675995.1 Dinothrombium tinctorium
TTTGCTGCGAATCACCCGCGAAAGCATTTTTTCACACCTTTTTGAGTTATTCAATCGAAAAAATCGTTGATTGAAGGGGAAATGGCAGTTATTTTATCTTCTCTTGTTTCAATCTTTCCATATTCGATTTAATTTTTGATCAGTTACCAAAGGTAAAAAATTGGCAGGGCTTAAACCGCACTCCGGGTGTTCAATTAATAGAAAATCCATTGTAAATTTTTGAATCGCAAGAATTTTTAATTTAAAACAATTACGTTTAGATCTATGTGGAGGTAGATCAATTATTAAAAAAATAATTTTTTCTTTTTAAATGGCGGATATTTTTAAAAAATTGTTCTTACGTGGTTAAAATACGCATCAGCGGATAAAATGTCCGTGAAGGAAATTGCGCTCATAATATGCTGAAAAGAGTAAGTAGATAATATACCGATTTCCTGAACATAAAAAGAATTTTTGTTTTATTCTCTTTCATCACTAAATTCCCATAGCGGTTTTTATCGGGATTATTTTTCCACCAAGCCAAAAAATTGTATCATCTTTGTGACCGACATAAAAATGTCTATTTTTATTCACAATTATCAACATATTGACCATAATCGGGCTAAATAAGACGAATCCGGCGAATTACCCGAATTATCTTCACGACGGATTATTTTGCCATTTGTTACAGAACTTTATTGCTTACATTTAATGTTGACGATGTTTTCCGCAATGACTTTTTGTGTGATCTTAAAACGCTTTCATGTATCTAAGAGATCGGATTTTCGGACAATCCGCGACTTTCTCTCTCATGCGGTAACTCTCGGACAGAGTAAGTTTCTTAATATTTTTTTTCACCAATTTTGATCGAGAAATTTTGTTGACATATTCTTTCTTTTATTAATTACTCTGTGTTCAACTCAATAATTAAAAGTAAGGTAAGTAAAGGCAAAACAAAGTCATTAATTATTATATTGATAATTTAATTATAATTACATTTTCTCAAAGTCAACGCTATTTTGAAATAAAAAATAATAAATGAAGTCATCTATGGAGCTCTGCTAGACCTTATACACATGGTATGAGGCTTTTTTCTTCTATATTGCACTTAACTATTTTCACACGCGAAAAGTGTGTGTAGAATCCAAACTTTTGGTTTTTTTCGGTTTGCTGGAAACCACAAAAAGCTTTTAGCATTTACTGTTAAGTGAAAGTAAAAACTTTTTGCTGAAAACAAATCGAATATCGCATCGAACCTTCAATTCTGCTAGTAATTCACTCACTCAATGAATTATCGTTCTTAATACAGATTTCTTGATACAACTACAAATTTTGTATAAATATACAAATGTGCTTGTAAGATCGGAATATCAATACAATGTGCTCGTAATGATGATGCTTCTTCGCTTATTGCTTATTGATTTCACTTTCTTATTAATCTTCTTACATTAAGTGTCTTCATTTGCATTTTCATAGAAAAGTCAAAGATGTCTTCTTACTAACTTTAAGTCTTGAGACTTGTTTACTATGAACAAAATTTCTAATTGGATAGAAAAATTTTTCTATTTATTCTTCTACAAAAAAAACTGCATACTAATCAAGTTAAACTTTAGCATTGGCTACAAATGCTATTCAAGAATGGAAAGCGACTAGACCATTACTTAAATTTTATTTTTATTCCTCGATGACTTGTTCGATAGTTTTGAGGAAGGTTTCTTTTTCAACAGAAATTTCATTCATTTACCATTTTTTCATTGCTTTTTTATTAAACTTGCTACGTTTATCCATTTTATTTATTTTAAACTTTTTTTTACAACTGTTGCAGAAAAAATTTTCACATATTACATACTTTACTTCGAAGCTAAACTTTCAAACAATAAAAGTTCCCTGAAAAATGAGCAAAAATAGTTTTTAGTTGTACACTCGTGTCAAATAAAATCTTGCAACCTATTGATTTACAATAAATCGAGTTTTGAGCGACGCGAAAAGATTTTATTGGACACGAGTGTACTTTCTATTCGAGCTTGAGCAAAAATTAAATTTAAAGTTTCGAGAAAAATATAAAAATCAATTGTACAATTTTATTAAGGAAGTTTCGTTTTAAGCCATGCAATGCTTATAAAATAAGAAACTTTTTGCTCAGAAGTAAATCGTACATCAATGTCCAAAATTTTTTTCGGTTTACTAAAAATATGTCTCATTGCAAAAAGATTAAGTGAACGATAATGAGATTATTTTTGAGGCGAATATTTGAAAGCTGGTTACGAAATCCAGAAGCCTTAATTTAACATGAAAAATATGTTGTTGTAAATAACGTAAATTCAATTTGAGTCGATGTTTAAAAAATTTTCATATCACAAAATTTGAAATTTTGTTAACTTCTCCAGCTCATATGCGCCATATTCATTCAATTTTTTTTTATATGACCGCAGAGGGATTTCTTTATCGCACAACATTCAATTTCATTAGATGTTATGCTTATTTGCTCAGCCAAACTCACGTTTTATTAAAAGAGAAAATTGTTTTTAGCCACAACTCCCTTGGGCATGCATCTACAAATTTGATATGACAAACTTTTTATACACAATAAAGTTTAACATCACTTTTACGTAGTTTCGGCAAGGTGAGGAAGTTTTTTAATGATTAAGAGCTAAGACACCAAAATACATCTCCTCCTATTTACCCATGAATAAAAATTTTTATCATCCGCACCCTTGTAATCTCATGTTACTCTTCGCTTAGCAACAACTATCTACCATTTTTACAACATAATGTGTTTTATTTATTTTCAAAAATGTATTTTTATGCTTAATTTAGGCGTTCAAAGTCATTTGCAAAAAGTAATCGTCTGCCTTCAATTTTAAAGGGTTAAAAAATTGAAATTTTAATTTTCTGAATCAAGCAGTTATAAAATGAAAATCTACTTTCGTTCGGCTTGTTTAATAAATTATCCCATCATCGTTTAAAAGCGAATTAGTTGCAAATATTTGCGATAAAATGAACAAATGTTTTTAGGCGATAGAACAACATCAAAGAGAGCGGAAAAGTTTTTAATTGATTAATTTCCTTCGATGTGATCATTTCTTATCACGAGATGTTGTTTCTCCCTTTTTATTTTCGATTTGATTTTGTTGAATATTTGATTGTATTTGTCGTCGTATGCGGACAGGAATTTTATGTTTTGTAAATAATTTAAAATAAATTAAAATAGGATTTGTGCAATTTGTTTGCATTGTCAATTGGTTTCGTTCACAAATTTTCGATAATCTCTTTTAATTCTTCTCGAACACTTTTACTGTTAATTTAGTGAGCCATCGAGGAATGCAACAATAAAATAAATCGTTCAACTAGTAAGATAAGTGTAATAAAAGTAACTTTTCTTGCTGGCAGTGACACAAAAGCGAAAATGTTTCAGCTGCAAAGTCATGCACTGAAGTCTCTACATTTGAGACCATATTTTACCATTGTGCCGCTGCGTTATTTGCTCGCTTTACTTTGTTTGATGCCTTTTCGACGCAGTAGTGTAAAGATTAAAGGTCATTCACTTCTGCGATCAACCGCAACTTTTATAATCATATTTTTATACTCACTTTACCGAGACTTACTCGCAGCTGAAAGAATTTTCTTGTCTGCGAACATTCAGGTGAACAAAACTTCGATAAGCACAATAGTTGTTGATCACATTTGTTAAAATTCAACGTAAAATTTCAAACGCTAAAGCTTAAATTCTTTCTAAAGAGCAATTTTTCTAGTATAAGGATTAAGAAAGTGAAAAAAATCGCAAATATGGTGTCTAAAATTTTAATTTTTCAGTGTTTAAGAAAAAAGTGAACACATAGAGAAGGATTAAATTGGATGAAGCATAAAAGATTCACTCTTGAAAACAATTTTTACTTTATGACTGCTTATAAGCCATTAAAAAATGGAATCATAAAGATAAGTGGAAACCCATGAATTACGATTTTTTGATTTGTACTTTCGTGTAAGAGCTGAGAAGTAGTTTTCCGAATTTAAGAGCTAATGATAATTTAAGAACAAAAAACTGGTGAGTTTGTAGCGACACAAATTGCTAATGTCAGACAAAAATTGCCGAGCGTAATACGAGAAGTGCTATTAGTCGTGAATAGTTAAGGCTGAATGTGACTGCTTATTTTGCGTGTAAGAATGAATCTGATGTTCAAGAAAAAATTTTAAGACAGTTCATTAAAATTTGTGAATAGCTCAATTGTGGTTAACAAGAAAGCAGAAAATTAGTGAAAGTTTTATATCGATTGACGTTCACCCCGTCGTTTATCGATCGATTGTAGAGTTTTTTTTTATTTTAAAGGCTTATTTTCATATGTAAGAATCTTTATCAAAAATAGTTGTTAATACAATAAATTTATGTTAAAAGCATAACTTGCAATGCATTGTATGATAAACTTCGTGTGATGAGTTATGATGAACTTTTTCATGTTAAATTTAATTAACAATAGCTCCGAAAAAAGATATCAACAAAAAAGCAAACGAAAAGATCATAGAAAAGAAGATAAACTTTTGTATGCAAAAAATATTGGCCCATCGACCACGTTCAAGCGAAAATTTGAAAGTATCAAAAATATAATCAAAAAATCATTCAAACATCTTTATCTTGGAATATTAAATTTTAAAAATTCTTTTTTTCTTTGTGAAACAATTATAAACTTAGATTTTACTTAATTTAATCGAAATTTGCATTGAATTGAAAAAGTTTGAATTAATTCAATGAGCAAATCAAATTAACTTTTTCGTGCAATTTCCGAAAAAATTAAGCCTAAAATAACACAATTCTCCTTTGACACTTTGCAGTTATTTATTATAAAAAACAAATACAAATCAATATTTTTCTACCTTAAACAATATTTTTTTAAATACATGTAAATTTGAAAACTTATCAAGAATTCAAAGGCATTTTTTGATATTTTGATTCGTTAAAAATCTGCTAAATTAAAATAAATATCCTCACAAAAAGTGTGCGCCAAACTCATTTTGGGGACTTTTTAATTGAAAATCCGTTTTAAAATCGAAATGCAACTATTCTCTTTACTAACTTGTGAAATTGAATTAAACTAAGCGAATTTGTCCGCGTCAGAGACGATATATTAACTATGGAAAGACAAAAGTTTCACACCTTAAAGCATACTTCACTGCAAAGCAAAACACTTCCTTTCCATTGTGATACACTTCATTCATTCAAAAAGAAGGATATGTCTTTACATTATTTTCAAGTGAACATGTCGTAAAAAAGTGGAATGAAAAACTAAAACATGAATATAAAAAAGGAATTAATAATTTAATGCTTAAAAATCAACTTGAAGCCTTTTTACCTTCTTGGCTGAAGAAAGATTTAAAAGGCTTCTCATAAAATTTGTAATTTACGCGAAAAAAACGTCGAATATTTTAGAGTTTCAATTTATTTTGTGAGTTTTTATTAGTTTTTGTTTCGGTTGATGTCACGAAAATTCTCAATGTTAATGATGCTGCTTAATCTTTTAAGAAAACAAAAGAAGAGCTTGTGTGTGTTCGTTTAATTCAACAAATCTAATAAACTCGTTCACTTCGATAAGTAGCCAATGCAGTTACTATGTAAGTGTTTTTTCTTTTCATTCTGGTTGTCTTGTTGAAAAAAACTGAGTGTTTGTGACATTTACGGAGACAATAGGCGAGAAAAACTCTTCTTCGAGAATATTTCTTGCGTATTTTGAATGAGCGATAAGCAAAAAAGAAGCAATAAAACTGTAGCTTTGCTCAAAGAATTTATATTTAACAAAATTAAATCAATAGCGGACTCTTGCGCAAAGAGAGATGAGCCTGAAAAGCTCTCATCATTCTCAAAATGTCTTGCGTACATTGTTCACAGGGTACCTCGACTTACTATATTGCTGTTGAAACTCTTACCGTTTGCGTTATTTTCGAAAACAAAATCTTCGAGCGAAAGCGAAAACGATGTGACATTTTGCAGTGCATTCATTTAATGCTTTCGCCTTTCAATTTTAATCACTTTTCATTCGTCAGTTAACTTAAAACACAAGAATCGATTCGCGTCGAATTTAATTGCTGCTTCACTTGAATTGAGAAACTTTGTTTTCAATCATCTCATCGTTTGCCATTTCGCTACTTTGCTCCACTCTTTCACCATTTCGATTCTCATTTATTGTTTTCGAAAGTTTTTCATTTCGAAAGAGAAAGCCGACAGAAGAGTGCTCAACGCGTTCTAAGCCGCAGCTTTCAGTTTTTTCACACACTTGTCACTCTCCACTTTCTTAATGATGTTAAAGCGATTCAATTTTCTCGCATTTTGTACAGCGACTTTTTCATCGTTTGTCACAAGTAAGTTATTTTCGACGAACTGTTAGCAAAACTTGTGAACGTTTAATTATATTTAAATGAATATATACGAACGTTCGCATTTTCATTTTGTATTCATTTGACTCAGACATAAATTGCATTCAACAGTTAACATTATCCGATCATCAATACTAGCTTAATGTTTGCGCAGAAATCGATTAATATGTGAAGTACATTTGCGTTTTACGATACATTTAACGAATATAATGCTGCATAATAATGCTTAAGAGTATCTCTAATGACTGCACACACACATATACACAAATAAAGGTACAGCGAAGCACGTGCTCCATTGATATTTTACAATTTTTTGCATTTCAATTTTGTCGCTATATTCACTCTGCGAAAAATATTGGCAAAAGTGTTTTTTAATTGATTAATTTCATATGAAATATAAATTTCATGTTGGTTTATGGTTAACGTTTATTTACATAGAAACCTGGCCGTTCTCATGACACCGTACCGTTGTCTTTTTCTTACCGAACCACGCTTTCAATATTTCATGAAAGTCGATTTGCGCCTACTTTTAGAAAAAAAAATTTTCGTTTTCAATGCGTTTCTCAGTTTAATATCGGTGAGATTAATATTCGCTTCGCGTCATATTTCATATCTTCATAATTGTTACACGATTATTCAGATTTAAAAAGATCTACATGCGAAGTTGATTGATTTAAAAAAGCAGCTTCCAAGAGTTTCATTTCCTTCCTGCGAATTTTGCAAATTTAATTAGAGCAATTTAGCGAGAACATTGAGATTAAAGATTTCAACTATTCTTTTTCTAAATCACATCATGTAGTTGGTGGTGCGAAACATTAAACGATGCAATTAACTGCTTTCTAGCAATCATTTTGTTTGTATTGCTCTTTATATCATTTGCCAACACCGTATGCTGTACGCATTTTAATTAGCTCCCCTTTGAAAATTCAATATTCACGCAATTGATGTATAAATCGATCGTTTAAAAAAAGCTTACGAATATTTATGTTTAAAAAAAAGTAGCGCAGCAACAAATCTCTCCTCTGAGAAATTAATCGATGGCAATTTGGAGTTTTTTTAAGAACACAATTGCGCAATATGAATAGAGAACTTCTTAAATGAATTACGGTTTTTGTTTCACGGTAAAAATGTTTACCTCAGAGAAAAAATTTGATGGATAGGCTCATTTCTAATTTTCGAATAAACTTGTGTTGAGAGCTTTTTTTTGTTTGTTGGTTTGAAAATAAAATATTTTGCTTTTTCAACAAACTTTCATAATTTATTTTCTAAATTTAACGAATTCATTAATTAACCAACTAAATCATAAATTTTCTGCTCACAGTTATGGCGTCTGTGCCACTCGCCAATAACATATCGTTTGTATTAACACAATGGATTCCACCAGCTGTAAGAGTATCGTGGCTAATATGCAACGATACTGCGAATGGAGAAAGGATCACAACAGTGAGAATAAAGTACAATGTGAAAAACTCAAGGTATTTGCATTTTATTTCGCATTTTGCGCAAATTGTTTTCTCGTTTTAAAAATAAACAAAACCGGAAGAAAACTTTTTAGCTCAAAATGGTTTGCTATTTAAGGCCTTGTTTATATAACAATCGCTTGTTCGGATTTAAATTTTCTTCTCTTCTTACTGCGAACAAAAGAATAACAACAATACTAAAAATAAAAAATTTCTAAATCGCGTTTTCTTGTTTATTCTTCTTAAATTGGCACCAAATGAAAAAGTTGCTTAGCAAAAAAGCGTATGAACTAAGTGAATAACATTTTACTGAGTAAATTAATCTTACATAAATATTGACAGCAGAGAGTTCGCTAGAACTCGAGATAATGTTTTGCAGAGATCATAAGTTGAAGAAAGTTCAATCGAACAATAGTCTTTATAGACTTTTGCTCGCTTTCAAGCGAATCATTTCGTCACGAGTTTCCAAAAATAATTTTAAAACGTGTTTGCTATTTTTAAGTCGAGAATTTAAACAAACATCAATCAACTTTATAATTCATTCGAGACTCATCAAAATGCGTGAAAGATGAGATCAATCTACTTACTACTTAATTTGCTGGCTTAGTTATAAGAATGTCAGCTTCAATGAAAGCAAAGCAGTAAGCGAAAACCACTTCTACGTGTAACAAGTTTTGGTTTTGGCCGCAAGTTTCGCGAATTTTCATTCTTAACTAATTGAATTAATAATGAATAAGCTTACTGATGACTTTCACTCGCATCAAGCTTTCCAAAGAATTGATTGTTTAGCAACGAAATGATTAGAATATGATGCGCACATGAAAACATGAGTGGTTTCATCATGATCAAATGAATGATTAAATATAAACCAAAGTAAATTTTAAACTAACAGCCTAATCAACTTCGTGCATGTAATTTGCACTTGCAATGAGTTACTTTGGGATTTAGTAAATCAGAAAATTTTGTTTTCGAGTTGGAAAGAAAATAGAAAATGTAGAAAACATTCTCAAAATACAAGCGAAACTCTACGAACGAAAGAGCTTGTTCATATGCAGATGGAAATTATCAAAACCTTTGATTTTCTCTAGAAAGCAAAGAACACTATTTTCAGCGTTTGTTCAGCGTTTATCGAGAAAAGATTTCGTTCGTTCTTGGCTAGTGAACTAGCGACAAGCTTGACATGAAACATGATTCATGTCAATTTATTTCACGATACCTAGCGACGAATTCACTAAACTTCGAATGCAGCATCCCATTGCTTTTGAAGATCACAAACGGTTATCAACAAATACATTGCATTATGAACATACTTATGATTTATAGTATCGTGCACATCGTTGAAAATTTACCACTTGTTAGTTGATGAAATTTTTTATAAGTCAAAAAGCAAGTCTCATCGTTGATCTTCAAAAAGTAAAATGATGAAGCTTGAATAAATAGAGAGAAAAGGCGTCGCGTCAGCTCTCAAAACATCAATTTCGAGAATAAATTTTAAGTGTTAACGTTTTATCGATTCGCTTTTTTTATGACCGTTTGTTTCGTATTTGCTTCTAGCTTCCTGAATAACCCTCATCATTTTGCATAAAATTTTCAATTCCTCTTTTTAAAATTTGATGTTTTAAACATAAGTTTTATAATTGAAAATAAAATCAGCGGAGTGTAAAATGTAAAACACTCTTGAATCAATCGCTTGAAATATCAAAATTTGTTTAGAAAATTTTTCGCTGTTTTTTATATTTTATGTTTCGATCTAAAGCGCAAATGTTTTCTCGAAACTCGAAGCGCAGCAATTGTTTCGAAAATAATGCGTTCAGAAAATGAAATTTCGTATTCAGAAAAGGCAGTCGAAAAGAAAAAAAAGCGCTTGCAAGCGTCAAACTTTATTGCATTCGACAATTTGAGAGATTCTATTTTACGCTTACTGTTTATTTTAAGTGAAGCTTTGAAAAAATTTCGAGCATTAAATTTAAGCGCAAAAGCAAGCTTCTAAAATTTAAGCTTCATTCTGTAATTAGATTTTCGACGCAATAATTTGCATTTACACTTCGATTCGATACGTGACGCAAAATCACAATTCGAATTGATCGCTAAATTAGATTTTCATTTCATTTTCGCTTCCATTGTGAACGTTAAACGAAAGAGCAAAATGCTTTTATTTGAGAAAAAATCTATAAAAGGCACAAATGCTTTGCGAAGTAACAGCTCGATATTAAACAATACAATTGCACATTCATTTTCACATTCTTTGCCTTCACTCACTTCGAGTGAACACTTCAAAGGCGGTCTCAAAATAATTAAATTCGCTGAAATATTTGCTTAACTTCTGCTGAAGCCATTTGCAGTTCACAAAGCACACACTCTTTGATTTATATGATAGCGTTTAAAGAGATGTTATCCGACACACTATTATTTCATATTACACACGACGATAAGTTGTGATAACTTGTCTCTGGCGATTAATTAGTGAAATTCTAAATGAAGTTTCTTATCATTAGTTTTTTTTTTCTCTCCACGAATAGAAATTTAAAATTGTAATGCGAAACATTATCACACAATTTAATATATTCACACATATGCGATACATTTTTTTAAAACGAAACACGTTTCACCGATTTACTATTCTCTTCTCATATCAGCATATTCAATTGGCATCTGACTTGAAAATACGTTCTTTAAAAATCAATTCACCTATAAAGTTATTATCAAAATGTTTTGCTATTTTAACCAGACAAAACGAGTATTTAATGCTATCTGTTGCAATGTTTTTGACAGGAACTGTGCGTAAACTTATTCTATCGATACTTGCAAAGCTCAAGAGACTATTTTTCAAAACCGTAATTTTGTTCCGCAGCAATCAACGACCATTTAAAATGACAATTTATCATGCAGTCACTTTGAATCTCTGGAGTGTTAATATTCGTCAAGAAGAATATTTTCAGCTCGTTCGCAATAGGAAAAAAGGCGTTTGTGTATGTTGCATGTTGCTTATTCAACTAACGGCGGATCGGATTAAAATGTTTGTGTGCATAATGAATAACAAATACGACCAATTTGAAATTGGAAAACTATAGAACGAAAAATACTTTTGAAATTTGCTGCTTTCTCATTACAATAAAAGGTAGTCGATTCTAAATCAAATTATGTTCGCCTGAAAAATTACAAATCTAATGAAAGTAGAATAAATTTTTAACGTTGCCAAATGCAGAAACATAAAAGATTAGTTTTAGTAAATAACATCGTAGAAAAAAATTCAATTAACAGCGTAATGCATTTTCCTCACTTATCCGCGGTAGCGGATAATATAGTTCTATTTCTCTTTTACGACTATCATCATAGCAATCAAGAAAAACGGTGATAAAAATCGATTTGTGACAGTAAAAGACACCATTTGCAAAAGAATAGCTTCATTTTGCATGAAAACAATTCATTTTTCATTGCGCTTCTCAAATTGCAAACACATTCACACTTACAAACGTTTTTAGCTTTCTCATATACACATACATATCACATTTATATATACATATTTATATCTACTTATGGACAATAAATGGTACAAATTTTGCTCAGAATGAGGATTTTTTCGCTCATTTTTTCAATTAAAGCTCATTATTATTGAGTCAGCAAAACGTGCGAGTCCCGAGAACTGCGATCAAATGCGCTTAAGTCAGTATTTTTAGCATTGTAATGAATTATAAATTCTTCTCAAATTATTGTTGAGTAATAATGAAAATCAAAGCGACCGTCTTAACTACTGACGCAAAACTGTAATTTTTTTTTTCATTAGTTTCACTTAGTTCTTAGTTTCTTAGTTCATCGAAGAAAATAATGTCTATCAATCAACAAACTGATTAAATTTTTAACGGTCACACTCAAGAATTTAAGCATCGTTAAATCAAAATTGATTAAACCAAAATTTTATTGGAGCCAAAATCAAAATGTTTACGAGTGAGAGCACCGAGATTATAAGTTTAATCTACTTCTTATCTTGTGAACACGAAAATATGTATCTCATAATGTTCTGTCTTCACTTATTACTTTGTTAAATTTTTATTTCACTTTTGTTCACACGCCGTTTGCTTTCATTTTCTAATAAGAGATTTTACCGTGGAAATAAAAAAACGATTAGTTTTTTACATACCATTATTGATAAACGATAAATACACTTAAGACTTTGCAATAAAACCGAAATTTAAACATGAATTTAAGCATTTTAAATTCTCAAATTATGCAAAAAATTGTGAAATTTTAATTTAACAAATCAAATATCGTTGAAAATCAATATGATGTCGATTAAAAAAAATGAATAAAAATGTATTTAAATTGTATTATATTTGTAAATAATTTTGCCTTCTCGATATTTCAGTGTAATATATGCAAACTTAACAAAGTCAAGAGATAAAGTTGAGAGTTAAATTATTGAATTCAGTCAGGTCATTTGAGTTAAAAAAAAAGAAAGATTTAAAATCTTTTGGTTATTTAACTTCAGCTTCTTTCATATTAAGTCGCTACCCCTCTACAATTCAAAACTTGTTTTTTTCAATTTATTTTTAATAACAAGATAGTAAATCAATTTGAATGAAGCTATTTAAGTAATTCAGCTAAAATAAGGGAGAAGAGGTTTGTGTGAATATCCTGAGGCTATCGTTAGTGTACAACTGTGGCAATAAAATTGTAAAGCAAAAGGAGACAATAACAAAGATTCAATTTGTTAGCCTTAATCAATTCTTTAAGTTTCAATTAACCAAATCTCCATTTTTCAATAAACTAAAACATTTTCATCAAAACCGAGTTTGCAAAATGCAACTCTGACTTGATTTGAGTATTTTAAAATATGAATTTCAGTAGTAGATGTTGTATGAAAATTCAATTTCAAAAGCGCATCAAAATTGTAATCCAAAAATGACAAAAACAAATGCTGCATCGCTTTTAATCATATTTTATGACATGTATTTGAAAAGAATAATGGAAATTATGAATTTGTTGCATTTTAAGCGAAAAAATTTCTTTTTTGCCGAAGCCTCGTAATAAAATAAGTACAGTTAATAATAACAATGGTAAAGCGCTTATTTCTTCATTATCTCTCAATCTACAGACGGCAAATGAACTCCTTCGTCACGTGACGAAAAGGTTGGAGTAAATCAAGGCTGACGTTACAAAATGAAGGAATTTTTTACCGTCTTGTGTACTGCATTAAATAATATTTGTTTTCAAACTTATTGCTTTTGACTTTAATCGCTTTTTAATGTAGCTATAATAATGCTTTAGTTTTAATTTGCATTCGCAACAGCGAAAACTCAGGTTGTTGCGTTTTTCACAGTTTAGATTTAGTGGTAATATTGGAAGCCAAATAACTGCGCTCAACACTTGAGTGCTAACAACAATTTAATTTCGTACCTATGTTTAGATATTGTACATGCAATACAGTTTAATGCAAAGTGCAGTGTGTTATGTATTAATGAAGAGTGTTGTTCTAACTAAACGACGCGTAGTAAATCGATATTAATGCAAATTAATAGATTGAAATAGAGTTTATTTTGGATTTGATGTACTCGATGTGATGTTGCGCACTCAATATTTATAAGGTGTTTACATGCGTTTACTTATAGTTTCGAGTAGCAATAAAATTATCGTAACAAAAGTGTTGCTCGTTTGTTTGTTTGTTTTCGAAACAATTTTCACATGAATGAGTGCTTTATAAAACAGACTCAGCATATTGATTGATCTCATGTGACGAATAAATATCTCCAAGCTGTTTTGCATACAAAAAACGTTCGTTTGATTCATATAAAAAGGATTTAACTCAAAGGCTCTTCTATATAATGAAAGCAAGAAAAGAGCAGCAAAATGACGTAATGAATGAAAAAAAAACCGAACGGATACTCGAGAAGATAATTGCTAAAAACTTTTAACTTATAAAAGTACTTCTAAAATCATGCTGTTGCTATTGTTACATTGGTCAATTCAGTTTGTTAGCAACTCAACTGGAACCTATCTATTCGTGAAATTTCGTCGGTTTCATTAAATTACATTTTTAGCCTGTTTGTTATTGTTCACAAGACTTGAAAATATTTGTACATTGTCAGAAACAAGGTTTACGGTCTGGGGATTTGCGAGTGTTTATCTTGTCAGTTCAACTTCTTTCAACATTTTCAGAACACAAATTCGTGTTTTTCTTCTTGTTATCTTTCGAAGTGAAAACGCAAAAAGCAGCGAGCTTCTTTCGCTTTGATTTATTATTTGTTTATCATTTTTTGTTTTTTCAATTTCAAACTTAAAGTTGGATTTATATTCTGCGTCTTCGTCAAATTCTTAATGCCATAGTTTTAAGCCTTTCACCATAATTTTGTTTAAGCTCTAGAAAAAATAAATGGTCGCCGTATTTTACTTAAATAATAGTCTTTTTGACGGAAGGTTTACATCAAGCTTAATCGACTCTTTTTTTAAGACAACTAATGTCTTCATTGCGGGCAACTTAAATGTTGCTCTAACGGAGTTGCAAAAAAAATGCTGCGTAAGAACTGATAAATTTAAGAATAAGAGATACGAGCGAATAAAAATCTCAAGTGGTTTACTCTCTCATAAAACGCCAAAATTCCCATGGCACAATTTCATTTTATTTTTAGTTAAATTTTATCTCTTCTCACACGAAACTTTTTCTGATATTTCAACATTGAAACTTTAAAAATGTCAAAAGTTTTTACAAATAAAAATTCCATTTACGAAAAAGTTCTAAACAGTTATTTCTATCGTTTATTTGTCTGAAATATTGTCTAAAATTGCGTTCAAAGCTTTAATCCGATAAAAATTTACAATCAAATTTCAAATAGAATGTCATCGATAGAAGATTAGATGGATGATTAAATTCGGCCATAGATTGAATTCATCGTGTTTTTTCTCAACTTAGATTAAGATTTATAAAATTTCAGACACAAAATAAGAAAACTCAATTATAAGTAGCATAATAAATGAATTTAAAGGAAAATCCAAATTAACTCTATCTCAAAAGTAACTGAAATTTGGTTAATTTTATTCCGGAAAGAAACATGCATCCGGAACAAAAATTATACTTGAAAACTTGAGATAATTAAATAATAACATAGCGTAAAACTTGAATTTGACTTCTTTGTCTAATTAATTAGTTGTGCATCACGACAAAGAATTCACGAACAAAGCGATATTTTATTAAGGTTTAGAATATGTTTATAACATTTATAATTTATAACGCGAGAAAAGCTTTTTATTCATCCACATTTATAATGAATACATGGAAATAATGAAGTGAATAATTAAATTTCTACATTCTGCTTCAAAAATATAACTTAATCATCTTTTT
Organism: Dinothrombium tinctorium; assembly: GCA_003675995.1. Classification (NCBI taxonomy): domain Eukaryota; kingdom Metazoa; phylum Arthropoda; class Arachnida; order Trombidiformes; family Trombidiidae; genus Dinothrombium; species Dinothrombium tinctorium. The sequence continues at coordinate 15,136 of NCKU01001788.1, forward strand.
TGAATTAAAACAAAAAGCCGTGAGCAAAAATATTTTTTATTTTAAATTTTTCGTTTAATTGAACACGCGTAAATGGTGAATGATTTTTTTGGCCTTTCTATTAAAAAAAAATCACGTTTTTGTATAATATGTTCACTTTAGAGATTCGATCTTAACTGATAGAAATTTTTGTAAGATTTTCCATCTTTCTGTCTAAATGAATAAAAATTTTGAGATTATAACAAAGTAACTTGTAGAAACGTGATGAACGTGTAATTTGTGATTTTTAAACTTTATGAATAAAAATTCATTTTGTGTAAGCATATTGTAATTAAGCTAAAGAAAGAATATCAGAAGAGAAGTTCATCTAGAGGTAGTTAATTAAAAATTTATATGCCGTCATATTTAATTGTCTCTCTGATTTTTAACACAATTAAAATTTAAAAACCATTCTTACTCATTAAAAATTGATAAAACATATGTTCAACGTAATTTTATGATTAAGGATTTGGATCGATCGATTTGAATTTTAAAACTTTTCGAAAGTGAGTGAATGTGTCTTATTTTCCAAATCATGACAGCGATAACAAAAAAAAATGAAAAATAATTTTATGGAAGACAGAGAAATTTTCAAAAAGATTTCATAAACTTATCATGGTTGAACATGACGTAGCTTTGTTTTCGTGTGTACCATATAATAATAATAAAGATCAATAATAGTAAGGAACAAAAGTAGGGCAATAATACTTAAGCGAGCAGATCAAGATAAAAAAGTGAGCTGTAAACAAATTAATGGCATCATAAAAATTTGGTGCATTCAAAATTGAGCTTCGTATCTTATAAAAGAAGCACAAAATTTTAGAAGAAAGAAAGGAAGAAGCGCGACTTTACAAAAAATTTGCAGTTTGCTTTTTAATTTTATTCTCATTTGTTAGCGAATCGCAAAAATGAATTTTTCATTTTGAAGCATACAAAAATACATGAATTTTGTGTTTTGACTGTAATGAGAAATTTTCACTCTGCCACTTATAAATTATTATTTTTAAGATGATCAACGAAGTTAAAAAATTTAAAGTAAAAAGTATTTTTACTCGTGAATTTTTGTTTTAGCTTTAAAAAATGCTAAACACATCTTCCCAAACACACTGTGCCATTCTCCAAAGGCAATCTGACACTTGGTGACCAAGGAGAGATAAACATTTATGAATTTTTTAAAAGTTCATTAAATGCAGAAGAGATGTGAAATTTTGAGCTGAATAAATCATCAAATGCACTATTTTCGAGATTTACAGTGTTAGTAGTAATGTGCCTAAAATATTTTTTCACAAAAAATTCTCTACTAGAGAATAAAACAATGACGTCAATTCCAGTTCGTGAGTTTCTCTGAATTGATCACAATAGATCAATTGAATGCGATCTGTTGCTAGGTTTTTTCGATTCTTTTCTCAGAATGTTCATGTTTAAAACAGATTCCTAAGCGTAAGGCGAACCAATGGCAAAAATATGTTGAAACATAGTTTCATTGTGTCATATCGTTTTTAGACGTAAGATGTGGGCAAGCAGGAAAAGTTGCTCTAATTGTTAATGTGAAAAGTCAAATCGCATCTGATAAAAAGAAAGCGAATGTAATTCATGTGAACGAAGATTTTTTTCATTCTATGCATTACTTCATTTCATTCTCTTTCTACTCAATAATTATCTGTGTACAGAGAAAATAGTGATGCAGATTATCTGCGAGCTTATCACCTGTCGTTCATGTGTAAAAATGTTTTCTCTTCTTATCAAACACATGTTTCGTTCACAAAAAAAGAAATTAAGTTGCAATGTATTTCAGTTTGAAATCAATCGAATGAATTAATTCACTCCGCGTTGCGTGCAAATTTGCTAAATAGCCTACTTTTCGCTTCATTGAACGAATGAAAAGTACGACGCTGTTATTCGAAAAATTTTCAAACATTTAAATTTTTTGGTTGCATGAAATTCGATCGATTTTTTTTAGATGCTGTTGCTAACCAATTTCGAATTTTATTAATTTATCAAAATAAACTAGAGAAGCCGTAGTTTTATTAAGTCGAAAAATTTAAATTTCATGAAGCTTCAAAATATTATTTCTTATTTGAAAAATGCAAATTTAAAATTGAAAAAAGCGGAAACAATGAAACATGCTCTCATATAGAAAATGTCATTTGCATGGCTAAGAGCATTTTGAAAAAAGCAAAAAATTAGATTTTGATATCAAATCTTGTACGAAGTCGTAGTTTTAAATCTTTACGAAGCACTGCATTTTATCACTCGACCATGGTACTTGAAAATAAGCACTAACTTCGCATGAAAATAGATTCACAAAATTGCTATCGAGAGCGAGAGCGAAAATTTAATCAATCTTGCGCCGCTTTTGTTTGAGGAAAAAATTCCTTTCCAAACTAGCGAGATGATAAATTAAGTTATTGCAGATTTTGCTATAAAATTGAATTGTTTATGATGCAGAAAGAATTTTATCTCGCGATTCAAATTTTGAGCTCGTAAACATTTATTTTAATTGAGCTTTAACTTTAGTATTTAGAGTTCGTCTCATCAACCTGTGATAATTAATGGAGTTATTTTTTCCATAGCAAATAAATAAAACAAAAATGCTTTGCTTACACGTGTGGAAATAAAAATTTCGACGCTTTTTTGTTTATTAACAAGTAGAAAGCAAATGTGTTAATTAATAATCGCATAAAATCCTTTTTTTATCACTTTCATCTCATGAACTCATCGATATTTGATTTAAAAAAGCATTCAATTTGAAATGTCATTCATTCGGTTTGATTTCGTCGCTGATTTGATCCGTCGATCGCAACACAATTGAAAATGAATCAAAAAAACTTTATTTTGAAATGTAGCGTCCTAAATCCTCGCTCTTTATTTGCAAATAAAAACAACGCCGCCAAGAATTGTTTTCACAAGTGTATATTAGGTGAAAATTGCGAACATCATAAATTTATCAAAATAAACAGTCGGATGTAGTTTGATATCTTCAATAAAAACAAACATTCCTTTCTAGAGCCGTTTATTGGCTAAAAACATAAAGATTAAGAAACATTATACTCTCGCAAAGATGAAGCTTCTTTTTCTGTTCTGCCTGCAATATGAAAAGAGAAACTTTATTTGAGACAAAATTGTTCGCTTATAAAAATGTAGGTTAAAGCATGTTGTCGTAATAGGATTTTGATCATAGAGATTTTAGAATAATTATTGAAACAACTTTGTGCATCTATCAAAAAAGCGGAACGAAATTTACTTTTAAGATGTTAAGCTGAAAAAGTCAAAAGGCAGCGATTAGAATGAAAATTATGATGCAAAACTTCAAAGAGAAAAGTTTGTGAAAGTTTTTGCTCATTTTCTAATTTTATTGAGCTATTCTTTCGTTTGTTTGAAGCATAAATTTTCGTAAATGTAATAACAACCATTGTAGTATTCTGAAATTATCATCGGCAAAAAAGTTTCCAAAACACTTTAACAATAAACAACTGACAAAAATTTAGTGCTAGTGCCAAAACTTGCTTTATAAATTTTAAAAAAATTTCGATTAAATTTATATTTGGATAAAAATGAAATCAAACTCCTTTCAAAAACAGAAAAACATGTCTTTTAAAAATTGTTTATTATCGTGCAAATTTATGTCACTGTTCTGAGCGAAAGTTAAGTGAAACAGGATGAGAAATGTATTCTCTTCTTTCACTTTAATCTCTACTACAAATCAAGAGTGAAAAACACTATAAGAGATAAGTCAACAGTTGTATTCTAGACTATTTAATATAAAATTTTCTGCATATTTCAATCCACTACAAAGGCAAAGCATGTTAGATTACCAATAGAATAAATCTTTAAGCATATTGCTGACTTCTTTGTTAATGAGCTCATTTTTAAATCGTAAAATAAGAAAAATTTTTTCGTTTTTTTCAACAATTTGAAATATTGAGTGTATTTCATAAAACCGATTGATTTGAAAATAACTTTTTTGATGAAAGTTTAAACTTATTTTGAATAGATTTTAGATTTCATCACTCAACATAAATTTTAAGTACATGTTAATAAAGGGATTCAAAACGATTCATTTGGTTTTTGACTAATTGCTTTACAACCCGCATTTCTTGGTTTTTATGAAGAGTCAAAACCTATTAAACAGAAAAGAACACAATAAACATTTCTCATGGATCGTATTACAACTAAAAGATAAAAATAAAAAACGAGCATTTTAATGCAGATGGACGAAAGCGGAGCATCAAAGCCTGCAGAATAGAAAAATAGGAAATACCTCGAAACTCTTCACTTTAACTTTATTTACTAAAATTAATATATTGAAAACCGAGGCAGTCGTAGTAAAATTGTAGTAAAAAATAAAAAGTTTCGAAGGATGTGTCTGCGCCATTTAATACTCTTTTTTTCCTATGCAAAATGATTTTTTAGATTTTTTGCATCGCAATATTTACAGAGGAATTATATTCACATTGTTTTAAGTTTCAAAAATTTCGTTTTTTTATAATTATTTCAATTTTTTATGTTTGAACAAACTCTTTCGGTTATATACTTTGTATTTAATTATTCAAATGTTTACCTAACTTGATTAGCTTATGCTTAGCTTAACTTATGTTTGAATTCAATTGAAATTAGATAATAGCTTTAAATTCACTGAATTCAAAATAAACATTTTCCAAATTTTTTAAATAATTTATTGTATTTTTGGATTATTATTATTTTTTTAAAATTTGAATAATGCAATTTTAATTCTCAAAGAAGTTTTCAAAAATTTCTCAATTCAAATCTACTTTCCATAAAAATTCTTAAATTTTTTATCATAATTATTTTCATTCTTATTTTTTTATCTTTACTAACATTCTTGATATGATACCAATATTCTTACTTTACAGATATTTTGTATCACGAGAATTAGATCCGAAGACACGATCGGTTGAATTGTGTGACTTGGATCCAAAAACTGAATATCAAGTCGAGCTTTCAGTGATTGCGGGCAACAAAACATACAAAAATCCCATCATTGGTTTTATTTCGCCCAGCGATGGTATTGAAAAATTTCATTTTTTTATTTTCTTGATTTACATTTTCCAATTAACTGAACACTTTCAGTTTCTCAATATTTTGATGACCTCATGCTCTTCACAAAGAGAAAGGAATTTGAAACATTCATAAGCGAAGGCTAATGCAAAAATTTTCATAAAATGTTTCATTTTTATTTTGATGGGAAAGTTTGAAATGCTACAAAGTTCATTTTTGTGTTCATAGAGATGCATGTGTATGGCAGACGTGGTATGCGAGGAATGACACACGGCTACGCAGCCAGAGGAGGGCCTGTCGTGTATCGATTAGACGAAATCGCAATCGTTGTTTTCGTGTTATGTTTTTGGATGGCAGTTATTTTTCTGTTTTGTAATAAATGGGGAAAAATTCGCCACTTGGAACCCTACCAGCCACAATATCAACCGGAGACGCCGTTTCAATCGCCCGTTTACTCAATTCATAACAGTAAACCGACTCGGATGAACACATGCACTAGTAGTAACTATCCTCCGTTTTTCGCCACAATGAATGCAAGTCGTATTAACATGCATTCATTTGAGCGGCAGCGGACAATGTCGGCAGGATCAAAAATTGGCAGTTTGTACCACTGTGCTTCCGCGTGCATCTACCAAACGCCGCTGCCGAATCGGCCGCGGGTCAACAGCGTTATTGTGAACATGTCACCATCGTTCATTCAAAATGGTCATGATTGTCCATTAAAGCGAAAGTTTAAAAGTGCGGAGGACATTGAGATGTATTCGTTCAAACAAAGACTTGACAATCAAAAGAGATTATCCCACACAAATCTAATGCAGTTTCATCCATATTTTCGCCATTGAGCAAATTTGCGAGAATGTTTTTATACAAATGGTTTATTAAAATTGAATGCCACAGTAGAGTTCTTATATTTTATTAGCGAACAATAAAAAATGCTTTGACACTGTGCCTGTATTTCAAAGTATCACAAGTTTGTGTCCGTTAACTCACTTTATTTTAGAGGTTTGTATTTAATTTTCAATTGTTTCAATTGACAACCAGTTTAACAAATTTGAATTCTAGTGTCTGAAACTTTGAAAACTCGTGCTGTGCTTGAAATAAGTTGTCTCGCTTTGTCAAAGTGGCATTCACTTTGAAACTGTCGAAATTGTGTCTATTTTAAATGTAAACTTCAAAATCGCATTCATTTGCATTAAAATAAAGCGAAATTCAAACGTGCGCATCCATTGAGCAAAGCGCACTTGACTCGATTCTCTCAGCTTTATTGCGACGACGCATTTTACAAACGGCCCCTTATTGACGGCAAGTGTTCGCTGCGAGACGCGAGTTTTGCGAAAATCGCGAAAACGCGAAGTGAACGCGGATTGAAAGCAGTTAAAAACGCGATCGCGGCTTTCGGACACTGGTTACAATGGCGATGTCAAAGGGAACTTCGCATTACAATCGACAAGTGTGGGAAGACTCCGAGTTTCCGATTCTTTGTGAAACATGTCTCGGCGACAATCCCTACCTTCGAATGATGAAAGACAAGTTTGGCAGCGAATGCAAGATTTGTCAGCGGCCGTTCACCACTTTCCGATGGTGTCCGGGACAGAAGATGCGCTACAAGAAAACCGAGATCTGTCAGACGTGTGCGCGCGCCAAAAACGTGTGTCAGACCTGTCTCCTCGATCTCGTCTACGGTTTGCCTGTTCAGGTTCGCGACTCTGTGCTTAACGTCAAACAGGATATGCCTAAAAATGATATTAATCGCGAATTTTACAACCAAAATTTGGACAAAGCTGTGAGAGAAGCAGGTTTGCCTTTCTCGCATTTCATTTGTCTTGAATCGATTCTAATCTATGCTTTTGCTTACAGATGCAAGCGAAACTTGGGGTCCATATAAAGCTCAGCCACCGAGCGATGTTCTTGCCAAATTGGCACGAAACTCACCTTATTACAAGCGTAATCGAGCTCATATCTGCTCTTTTTGGGTTAAAGGAGAGTGCAAACGAGGAGAAGAGTGTCCTTATAGACATGAAAAGCCCACCGATCCTGACGATCCTTTATCAGATCAGAATATCAAAGACAGATACTATGGTTCAAACGATCCTGTGGCTGAAAAAATGTTGAAAAGAATAGCCGACATGCCAAGACCTATACCACCAGAGGACAAAAGTATTACAACAGTTTATGTCGGAAATATTGGCGAAAACATCACAGAAAAACAGTTAAAAGATCATTTTTACCAATTCGGAGAGATAAGGAGCATAAACATCGTTCAGAAGCAAAATTGCGCCTTCATAACATATACAACGCGACAAGGTGCCGAAGCTGCCATCAGCAAATCGTTTCAAAAGTTAGTAATCAATGGCCAAAAATTGGTTATAAGATGGGGAAAATCTCAAGCTAAGAGAGGCACAGTGACTCAAGAAGAAAGAGGCGTACCATTAGAACCTGTTCCCGGTTTACCACCGCCTGATTATTTTAATCTCTCTGCTATTCCGAGTCTTATTCAACCAATTATTCCATCGACATCTAGCTCAACATCAGGCACTGGTATTCATTACCCATCGCAAGATCCTAATAGAATGGGCTCATTTGGACTGAAATTACCTTCATATAATAAAAATTAAAGCATACCATCATATTTATCTTTTGGAAAAGCGCATCTAAATATGCCTTAATTTTTCATAAAATCTAATTGTGGATTTTTGTAGAAGAAAATTTCAATGTTTAAAGACTTTTGTTTCATTAGATAATAAAAATAAGTTCGGCTCCTTCGGAATATTCACCTTTTTCTTTGAATGG
>NCKU01001789.1:0-22958 GCA_003675995.1 Dinothrombium tinctorium
CTCTCTACAACGGTCACCTTTTTATAACGGTCAGATTTTTTGGGCCCTTTGGTGTCCTTTGTAGAGAGGTTTCACTGTAACAAAAAATTTTCGCGAATCTAAAAATAAAAAAGCTTAAATTAAACACTCTACACGCAAAATTCTCGTATAAAGTACGCGTTAAATGCGGTATTTAAGATATTTTCATAAATTCATATTGAAATAAAATTGTATACGAACCCAACTTTGAAGTCTTCTTAAATTAAGCGAGATTAATTTTTAAAGTAATTTAATAATACGAAGAACTCATAAAGTTTACGACAGGCAACTTTTAATTTGTAATAAAATTAAAACTCGTTTTGCTTTTATTATGCTCGAACCTGTTTACATTTGATAGTGAAATGATTGTCAAATGTTTTTGGTTTTTGGACAAATTCAGATTAAGTATATGAACTGATTTTGTGGACATCGAAATCACAGTTTGGTTTCGTGTTAAGCGATCAAACAAAAATGTTCTCCAATGGAGTAAACTCGATTATCTTTTGTTGCTTTTTTTTGTCGTGGAAAATTCTTTTATTTACTACCGCGTTTTCACGCATTGCGTTATTAGAAAATCAGATAGCAGAATATACGATGTGTGGAGTTTTGTTATCGTCAAATGATTTACAAAAACAAATTATGGAAAATTTTTCGTTGCGAAAAAAATAAGCATTGCATCAAAAAATTTCCGTTCGTACGTATCACGAGAACAAACAAGAAGCGATGATTAAAGCAGAGAAGAAGAGAAGAAGAAAAATTTTATTACAGAAAATAGTTTCACTGCTTCCAAATATTTTCGAAGTTGAAATAAAGCTAAAGCTTAAAGCGCTTCGTCTGTTTTCATTTTTTATTTTTTTGAATGTGCAAATTTTCGTAAATTTTCAAAAAATTTTTAAGCAATTTCAAGACTATTTTTTTTCAATGAAAGCATTTACCTAGAGCGATTGAAAAATATTTATAAAGGCGTCAAAAGCCAGATAAGCGTAAGTAAGTATTTCTCAAGAGTGTTTTATGAATTGATTTTGTTTTTTAAAGTTACTCTATTTGATTTTCAGTTATAAATTTTTTTAAAAATTTAGGTTAAACAAATATTTTATCAATTTTCGCTTGTTTAGAATCTGAGATCTAAAAGAACCGAAAATGATTATGATATTCACATTTGAGAAACTTTGAAAATAAACAAACTTTAGAAAGATTTTGACGTTTTTATTTTTTAAATCTCAAGCTTTTTTTTTTAATTTTCTTTTTTGGTTTACGTTTGCTTGCTTATTTCATCTCATGAAGATATTTTATCTAAGTAAACTTTGAAAAGAGAACAAAATACATATCGAAACAATTTTATCAGTCTTCGAACAGCGGAAGACGAAATTTTTTTATTTTGATTTTAAGAGATAGAATAACAATTAACAATTATTACAATGTAGAGTAAAGTCGAAAGTTTAAAGTCATTTAAAGAGAAAATTTGAATAAATTTAATATAAAAGCGTTTATCTAACAGTGATACACATGCAAGATACACCCTTTTATAATAAATTTATTCAATTATTATAGGAGTAATCCACCATCTCTTCATCTTTTACCATTGAAAAAAAACTGTTTTGGTGAAAAATTAAAAGACTCAAAGTTAAAATTCAAATGGTTAACAATTCAAAACAAATTATTGCAAATGCTATCAAAAGTTATTCTCATTTAAAAAATGTACAACTTTCTTTTTGAACAGCTAGTACAGTGTTCAAAACTGAGATATTAAAAAATTAAAAAGACGCATAATATATTCTTTCAGTTTTTATTGTTAAAACTTATCATGTTGAAGGCGATGATTAAAAAACTTAAAATCCATAATTCAATTTATTTCAAAAGGGCGTATCGTACTCGAAGTCATTCAGATTTAATATAAAATAATTTTCGCTTGTAAATCTCGAGTAATAGGCTTGGGATACGAATAACTTGTTTTAAAATCAAAATATAAATTCGGCAGTTTTTAAAAATAGATTAAAACATAAAAATCTATTGGCGACACAAAAGCAAATTTGTTGACCAATAGAAGGCGACTTTGTCACCATAGAGTAATTCATAAATATCAAGGAATAATTGTTGAAACTTTTTCTAGGAATTATTTCATAAATTATTCAGACGGAATTTTTCCTCTAAATCAATCTCATTAAATATAATTTTATCAAAGCAATAAATTTTTTATACCTTCGAATACCTGCGTATTAAACGAGGCATTTTTTTCCAAGAATCAATTGACTAAATTAGTTAATTTATAACTAATTCTACAATTTTTGGAGCTAAATCCACTTTAACTGAAATTTGAAGACCAGCGAAATGGGCAGGGTACATATCATCTTTCAAAATAAAAATAAAGATTACAACAAAAAGAAATAAGATTAGTTGTGATTTATAAAAAAAAAATATTTGTCTTCCTTGTGCAAAATTCATTTTAAATAAGTGCAAAAGGGTTTTATTCATTTTCCTTGTTGTAAAAATCAGTGGCATTAAATGCTATTTTAGTTCCAGAAAATAGAATTCTGCTTTGAAAATTATAATTTCTTATATATTGAACATTTTAAAACATTATTACGATGATGATGATGTTTTTCGTTTTAGATTACTTCATAGAATGTGATCACAAAATTTCAAATTAGTAACATGTGAAGTGCATATCCATAAATTCAAATTTTGACAGTGAGTGGGTTTAGTTTTATTTATATTATATATACAAATTACACAATGTTAAAAAATAATCTACTCTGAACAAAGCAAATAAACGCATCGAGTTTTGGCTACTAGTTTAAAGGCTGTCGAGATGTTTTCAAAAAAATTCTCTAAATATTCTATCATTGAGACTAAAGCTATAAAAATACGATTGTAATAATTAAATTGATCAACAGTTTAATAAGCGTTGTAAAAGTCAAAATTTACAGTCCGCAAATTTATTCACAATTAATTGTCTAACTAAAAAAAGTGTTCATTTATTTAAACTAATATTAATCACATGAATCAAGTTGCGTGAACTCGACGCTTGCCATAAAATTTATTTTTCAATTCGATTGCAACAACTTTGGCAAATTTTATTATAAATCGAATTACTTTCTCGACGACTAAAGCTGCAGCGTGGCCGAACTTTTTTGCAATCAAACCGGTGATAAGAAGAATAATAGTGTTTATAATCTTCTCCTTGATTTTATTCTCTCTTATAACGCCTTCTTTAACGTAAAAATTATATTTGTGCTTGTAAAGAAAGTAAATATAAATGGCCCAAATTAGAAACAGAACTATGAGAATTTCCAATAATATCCATGAAATACTTTTCAACGCTTGCCTAATTTCTGGCATGTTCTCGTTTTTTTAAACAAATGTTGTTCGTTCTTTTTTTCTGTTATTTGGAGTCTTTAGAATCTCATTATTGAAAGTCTGTGTTGTGCCTCAGTGTTGTGCACAGACTCAACTTTGTTGAGGTTTATGCTGATTATTATTTTTTTATAAACATTCATGTGTATTGTTAAATGAATTCTTAAAAAAAGGCTTTAAAAAATATACTTCATTGACTATTCTATCATAAAATGTTAAAATATTTAGGATCAAATTAATTTGTTAAATTCAGTAAAGAATTCAATGCGCTGAAGCCATTGTAACGTTAATTTCGTAAATAACATCGATTGAAAATTCTTTCTAGTTCAGCATATAAATATTTCACAAAACAATGATTTATAAACTCGATCAATTCACGCTATCCAACAATTTAAATGATGTGGACTGTAAAGATTTCTGTGAAATTGTTTATAAAATGCAACGTGGAGTGATTATAGCTGCAGGAGTAACGATAATTTTCAATTATATTGGCATCAAAATTATTCAATTTTTTGACGAAAAACTAATTAAATTAAATCACAGTGATTATATTGTAAATTTGAATGAATCACAGCAAAATTATGCTCCAAAACGCCGCAATGATAAACACAAAAGCTATGCAAATAATAAAACAAAATTATCTCCCGAAAAGTTGTCAACAGAAATTATATTTGAAACGTTAAGTTTAAACATTGAGCCAAATGAAGAACGTGAAGTTTACCCCAGAGTGGAAGAGATTATATGCCCGCTGACGAATTACGTTCAATTATTCGATCTCGGATCTCGCGTGGTCGGCCTCTCAATTGCAGACATTGAACGAATTTGTGACAATCCAGCCGACGAAGAAATCGTTGAATTAATGCCTCGTAACGCTGCCGAAGCAATACGATTATTAGAAATTGACAACACAAGCAAAAACCAAAATTTGTACCCAAATTATTTAACATCTCGTGGAAAAGCGAAGATTAAGGCGACGTTCTGTCGAGAACTTCGAAAATTTCTGGCTTATAAAGGAAGCATCGAGAACGAGAATTGCGATGAATCTGTTAAAGAGCTGTCAAAATTAATCGAATTACGCATTGATATGAATGAATAAATGAGAAGTGAATAACTTTTTTTTATAATTCATATGCGCTGAAATCATCTAAAATATTCATTTAATTTTCAAAATTTGAACAAAATCACAATTGAAAACTTGATTAACTCTAATTACCATTTTTTTGTTCTTTTTTTATTTTACAATTCGAAATCAAAAACAAGAAAAGGAAAAAGTACCTCAAATAACGTAATTCAATACTATAAAAATGTTTGTAAATTTAATTATTTGTAAATTGCTCATTTTTTTGTTGATTTTTATAAATTAAGGTTAATTATTTTTTTTTCATAACAATTACACAAACACTTAATATTAGATTTCCTCGTGTCTACAAACGATTAAAAATTAGCAAAATTATATGAAGGTACAGGTAAAACGCGCAGCGAAAAGCGTACTCAATTCCAAATAAACTACCTTTACCTGTACAAAAATGGAGAAAGTCGATTTATGACAAAAATACTCTAAACACAATTAGAAGTGCTTTGAGAAGATTTATTTCTCGCACCCTTCACCCGGCGCTGTTTTTGAATTTGTGTTTCTTTCTGACCAACTGTTGATGTCTAAAATAGAAATAAGTTCACTAAAATTCCAATGGCAAAAATAGCAATTTACTTACATCTACTCGAAAATCATCAATGGTTTTGAATTGTGAAAGTTTCTCAGTAAGAAATTGATGAATTCGCAAATGTTGCGAATGTTTACAATATTTAAGGAAGGCCCAAAACTTTTCTAGTCCATAAAGTTCACCTAAAATAAGGAGAATTAATTTGCGAATCAAGCAAATATAATCTATTATTCTACCTGCTTCACAATCTTTCATCGTTTCCGTTTGAAAGTCTTCAAATACTTCACGTCTAAAATGCTTTTCCAAACCATAAGAGTAAAAACGGAAAAGACATTCTAAGCCGTATCGATAGCCTTCTTGAGCATCTTCTTTTGCCAATTTGCGGAATTCTTCATACATTCGACGATTAAAATGATCTCTGAGAAAGAAAGACCAAAAGCGAAATAAAGTGTTCATTTCTTGAGACTGGCCGATTCCAAGTCGTTTTCTTTCCTTTAGACATCGGCTTCTATATTTATGATAACCTTGTTGAGTAAAACCGTTTTCTTTTAGTAAAGAATGACTTGGATGTTCAAAAGCTGGAAGTGATTGCGGAGTTGATCCTAGACTAGCTGAGAGTGAAGTGAAGTCATTTGTTATTGATTCACTAAGCTGATAATCGCGATCACCAAGTATTGAGCTTGGGTGGTGCTCGCGAGCGTCAATAAACCAACCAACATGATGCTCAACTGGTGGTTCAGAACTATATTTTGTTTTCCTCTTTCGAGGTGTAGATGGATCAGTCGCTCCTACAGCACCTCCCTCCTCACTGAATTGATTGCTTGCTTTCTCTACGACGGGGTAAAATCTTGGATCTGTCACATTGTCTTTCACTTTCGGAGTTTTCGGCGTTCGCGGCACACCGGATGAAGGTGGTGTTGAAGGTATAATTGTGATTGGCGTAGTTTCCCCACTTCTTTTGGGTGATGATAATGAAGTTTCGATGGCAGCCACATTTTCAGCACGTGCCTCATCTTCACTGAGGTCTCGTACTTTGAGGTTGTCGATATATGATTCGTCGTATGTCGGAGGTGGTGGTGGTGGTGGTGGAAGGTTTTGATTAACTACTTTTGGCTTTGGTACAAGCTTGTCAAACGCTTCCTGACTTATCAAATCAACTGTTTTGTATTGCTGGTGTCTGTCAGCAGTCAACGAGTTAGCTTTGTTCCACAAATCCTGCTCGTAATAAAATAAACCATCATTCACTACTTTGGCTAAACCTTGAGTTATTTTAACACGTGTGGACCAATCTCCAGTTCTGTCGTAGCCTTCGTGCTTGATCCTATCTCGAGAGCCCTTTACTTGAGTTACAATTATTATTCTATTTACTTCGTTATCACTGAATTCGTAGTCCGAGTTATCTTCATCTAGCCAATCTTGGTCAGTAAATTGATTTTTTCTTCCACTAAGAGAGCAATCATTATCATAAAGTTCTTCATCGAATTGAAACTCTAATTCGTTGTCACAATGTAGTTTGGGCTTAAACTTTTGACTATTTTGAAGATTTTGATGGCGTTCATTTTTCTTCGCTTTTGTTTCATTGTGTTGATGATTACCTGGATTATGAAAATGATTTTTTGAAGTGAAATCTTTATTTTTCGTTTGATTCTGGTGAGTTCGATCGGGCCTCGTATTTCTTTTCTCGAACATATCACTCTTTTGTTTCTCCTGTTTTCTCTGTCGACCACCTTTACTTTTGCGTTTCACTTCTTTCCAATCATCACTATCACTTTCCTTACTCGGTAAGAGTTGTTCTTCCTTTGCTTCTTTCAAAACTGAGGATTCAGTCCTATTATTTGGCTTCGACATTACTTCATCAACAGATTGAGCGGATTTTGAACTTACATCAGATTCCTCTACTTTTTCAACAGATGAAGAAATGGCTTTATTTTCCTGCGCAGTTTTTACCTTCTCTTTGCTTTTGTCAGTTTTAACAACATCAGCATAACAAGAAACTCGGGTTGATGCTAACTTATCGGCTACCTCATCAGCTTCAGTGTCCGCCTCTGCACCGGTATCATTCGCTGCAGCGTCACTAATGGCAACGGAATCGCTGATTGTAGTGACATCATTATTTGCAACATGCTGATCAACTGATTCTTTTGGCGGAGGAGCTCCATCGTAACTATATCCATAAGGCTGTCCAGGAATAAAATCTGGCACATCAGGATGCAACTCTGACGAAGCTCCAGAATCTATGGCAGTCGCGGAATCACCAGAATTAACTGAGGCACCCTTTTCACTAGTACTCATTTGAATTCTCGTATCAAAAATAGGCCACTTCTTCGGTTCGTGTTTCTTTCTCACTTTCAAATTACATTCGCTTAATTCGACTTCACTCGAACTTTTTAATGCATCAATCAACATACTAATGTCTTGCGTCAGCGCCATAACTCGCTGAAAAGAAGCAATTAGCGAAATAGGAAGATATCCTTCACTATCCATCCTTCGTCTCAAAAAGAAGTCGCGTTGCAAATTTTCTTCGCTAAAATAATATTCAACTTGCAAACGAATCAAGTTGCGCAAAGTTTCAGCTTCGTACGCAGGAGTTGGTAAAGGAGTAAAAGGAGCAAAGTAAGGCGCAACAAACGCTGAAGTTGTCACCGCTGCTGCAGGTGCTACAAATGCGCCACTTACAGCTTGAGCCAGTGTTGGCGATAAGGTACCATTTGTTATTGCTGTTGGGACTGAAGTAATAGTTTGGTCTGTTATTGGTTCAAAATCGACATAATAAGCTATGTTTGCAGGATAATCGTCATGTATTGTCACTGCTTGAGATCTATCAGTATCAAAATTTCTTGAACGACCTCTGAATGATCGTCCATAGCTGTAGCCTCTTCCCCGTCCTCCACGTCGACTTCCTCTGTAACTTCGTTCAGGTGCTCCACTTTTACTTTCAGATTCATCAGTACGATGCGAACCGTTTTCATAATTCGATGTAAGAGAATTCTCTCTTCGACGTGAGCGTTGTTTTCTCTGTCTTTCTTGCTGCTTGCTACTTTGAGGTTCAATTAGAAGAGGTCGCCAACGATTCTTTGATCCTTTCTTTTTGTTATTTCGCGTTATGGACGTGTTGTCGCCTCCTGTGGCCGTTTGTCGATCGCTGGCAGATGTTTCCGAAGAAGAGTTTGCCTCATCTTTGTTTTCCTTTGAAGAATCTTCTTCTTCCTGGTCTCCATTAGAAGCTAAACTAGACTTCGATACATTTTGCTTTTCAGCAAGCGACAAACTTTGGGCAACTTTGTCGCTTTCGCCGTTGTTTTTACTTGTGCCGACATCGTTCGCAAGTTTTTCGCTGTTCGCGGACACTGTTTCGTTCGGTTTATCCATTGATTGGCCGAATTTCGAAGTTTTATTCCAACAAGACTTAGTTTCTTTTCGCTCGCCAGAATCACCGCTCTTGTCGCAAGTGTTCAACTCCTCCTTCGTTTTCACCGTTTCACCCAAAGTCGGCCAATCTTCGGGTGAACTGATGCTGGAAGTAGTCGCCTTTCCCGTCTGCGAGAAGATCGCAGCGCAAATCAAAGATTGTAAAGAGCAATTCATATACAAGTGAAATGAGATGCAATCAAACTAACCTTGAACTTGGAGACGGGCGAAGATTTTCGATTGCCACTTTCGCCACTGTTCACGTTTGCATTGTTTTCTTTTTCTGAAAACGAGTTGAAAAAAAACGCAATTACAATGTATACAGCGACCGATCGATGCGAAAACGCGAAACGAGCAAAATTCAGCAAAAAAGTGAAAACGGATCAAAACGTGCTTTTCAATGAAAAACGGTGAAAAACAGCGAAAAAAAGCGAGAGTAAAACGGACGTTTGACGTGTCTCACGCTGTGAACACGACACAAACGGACACGTAACAAGCGATGGACTGTGTGCAAAGCCAAACTTACCCTTTCGAGTGTCCTTTTTATTCGTTTGTTTAGACATTAAAAAGAAAGCTGCGATCGGAGTGCTTTGAAACGAAAACAAAAAAAAGTTAACGATTCGCGAAAAGCGAAAACAAAAGCGATCTCGAAACGCGAACGGAGAAAACACGGACGAAATGCTAAACGAGAAATTCTCGCATCGATCACTCGTTTCGAAAAGCAGAGAAGAAAAGCGAAACGCGTTTTTCACTCAAAAAAGCTTCGTTCGATTCGCGAAAAATTGAACGCTTTTAGTTTTGCGAAAAAACGTGTTCACGTTTTCGGCGACATTTCCCTGCGAACGAAGGGACGTTTCACGCATTGCGAGCTTCGATTACACTCCGGTTTCCGTGTTTTTCGACTTTTTGCGAAATGTTTTTTTAACGCAAACTTTCATTTTGTGATTTGCGATTTTCTATTCTTTCTTTTCGAATGCGATTCACGCACTTTCACAGCTCTCACACACACAATGTTTGCGTTGAACGTTGGATATTTTTAGATTATATTGAAAAGGCTTATGAAAACGATCGCTTCTTTCGCTATTCTTTTTCAGTCATTAATAATTAATAAAAGCTGAAAAGTTTTCAAACTTATCGCTGCTTCTCATTCATTTTTTATTAATCGAAAGAAGCTTTCGAAGTCACGATTCGCCTAATACACTCGAAGTAAATGTGTGTAATTCAAAGTGTATAACAAAGTTGCTTTTTAGAAATCGGTTTATGTGTATTTTACTTGTTGATCAAAGCAAGAAATTATTTTAAGGGTTAATATGTAGAATAAAATATCTTAAAGCAAGAAAACAATAAACTTATGTGCGGATATGAAACTTGGCAGGAGTTGCATCGAGTAAATCGTTGCGCACAAAATTTTATCGAACCACACTAAACTTCGTTTTATTTATTATTTCACTCAAAATTTGAAATGCTGTTTATACGCAATATTTTTGAACAATGAGAATGTGAGAATTTTTTTTATCTCAAAATGAGTCATAAAATAATTTAAATAAGCTTTTGAACTACAGTAAACGCAACAAAAAGTCGCTATTCGAGGGGCTAACACTATGCTTGATTTCAGTTCTTTTCCCAAAAGTCAACCAATCGGTTAAGTCAATGGGAGTTTTGTGGCGTTTACTGTAATAAAAACATTTGTTGAACTTGTAAACAATGTCTCACATCAAACCAACTCGATTTTAATAGATTATGTGCGATTGTTTATTTAATATTAAACTTTTTTTCTCAATTTAGAAAATATTGCTATTCACTCCCACTCCATACCATTCTTATCATTCCATACGATTATTATTTGTGGTATTATCAAACTGGTATTTTATTATTGTTTCCGTAATATTCAAACCACTAATATAAATAATCGTAAAAATGTAAAAAATTTATTTATTGGAGTTTCAGGAGATTTTTCATTTAAGATAAACAAATATGAGCACACGAACAAAGGCGCTTCACGTTTTATTGGGCTAAGAACCTTTCTCTTAGCGGTGTTTTATCAGAAATTATTAACTTAAAAGTAGTTACGGGTCAAACGGGTTATTACGGGTCGTACGGGTTTATGGGAAAAACGGGTTAAGGTATTAATCCCAAGCCCGTTTCTCGTACAGGACGTGACGATTTTTCCCCCGTGTCCCGTTTCCACCTCCTCTACTTCATATCATTGGTAATACTGACTCATGTGAATTAATCAGTCAAATTTGGAAAAAGTGAAGCCAAATTAATAATACAAAGATAAGGGAAAATATATTCCGAATTGCTTTTTAGCTCTAGGCACTTTGCTTTTTGCTTATTTTGATATCAAACTAAGCAAGCAACAAAAGTAAAAGTGATGCAAAAACTTACCTTTAAGACTTTTAAAAAAAAGTTGATTTGCGAGTAAACAGGATAAAATCACTTTTAATTTACTAGTTTAGTTTAGTTTACAGGTTTATTGAATTATGCAATCATCTAAGAACACTTAAATATAAGTGTAAACAAAATGAACTTTTCAATGAGATCAGATATCTAAAGCAAGAAGAGGTATCGAGGAATGAGAAAAATACATAAAAACTAATCGCTAAACTTTCAATTGAAATTAAAAAATCATCATGAATGAAACTGTTAATATGAGTTTTAAAAGAAGAGCTTTGAAATGATTAAATAATTTAATTTAATTGAATTCAATTCACTTCTGAAAATACGAAGAGTGAAAATTTTCTGTTTAAGTCTGACGATTGAATAAAATTATGTAAATGAAACACTTTTTATTTGTGATTATGCGCCATGAGCTCTGGATTTGTAAAGCAAGCAAGAGATGCACCGATGCAAAATATAAACTAAACGTTTTTAAAAAAGAAAATGAGTATTTCCTCTAGCTTAAATCTTTTTTTAAAAAATTTGATTCAAAAACTTCGCTTTCTTTCAGAGTTATGATCGATGTTTCTACAGCAAACGGCAAAGCAAATCGTTCGTCAGGTGACATAAAATTGGAGTGAGGCAAGCATGACGTTATTAAACCAAATTTTGTTCTGTCTTCTTCACAGACAATGACAGACTGTTTTGCAATTATTCTCGTCGAATTTTCCGGTTTTGTATGGACAAGATAGCAAAACATTCTTTCATTGGTTGTAGTTTTTAAAAATAAAACAATTCATCGTTTTTATCATCTAAAAATCGCAATTGAAAATTGGTTCGAAATCACTTCTCATAGGTTTATCATTATTCTCGATCTGCAACATTGTAGTGCTTAACAAGCTCAATTTTTTTTAAATAGTTTCAATAATTATATTTATCGTTTTTATTGATGAAGAGTGTGTGTCGAAGCAAATGACGACAGAAACAAATGCATAAAAATTGTTCAATTTTAAATTGATTTCGTTTTCGAAAATAATGGGTTTTTGACGTCAGGAAATATTTTTTCCGGAATCCAACAAACATTTAATCCTTTTGTTGTGCGCCGTAGTTGCTGCAAGCTTCATTTGTTAAAAAATTGTTGCGAGAGATGCTTATCTGTATAAGCATTTAAATATTGTCGCGCTATAATTTTGCCAATCGATCGAACGAAACCAAGAATTTCTAAAGTTCGTCTAATTCTAAAGTTAAATGCTGGCGCGAGATGTTGCCAGGTCTCCGACGAGTTCGACTTCTCAATAAACGCGCACTAATAAGAGGACCGCGCACAGAATAACGCGCGCAAATGACCCGAACAATTATCCGCGCACTGATTAATTGAAATTATTTTAACTGATTAATGGAAATTAATTAAGCAAAAATAAGTGAGTTGAAATAAAAAATCGAAAAAAGTCAAAAGTTACGTAGGACATGCAGTGTTCCTAAGTTGTCTCTCTTCTAAGTACTGATTGCGCCCTTAACTGCTGCTTAACTTCAGGAATCGGACGAGAACTGGTAATACGTTATGGCGAAAACGAATAAAAAATCACTTTTATTTTCATTTAATTTACTAATTGTTGTGTTATTAAAATGTTACATTTTTGATATCGAATTTTAAATAATGAAAATATTGATTTAATCATGATTCAATCATTATCCAAAAAAATCATTATGCAAAAAAGTGTTCAAAACAAATAAGTTTTTCAAGTTTTCGGTTGCGGACCAACTTTATACGCGTATTCGAGCGCAGTCGAAATTAAACGCATATCGTTTTCAATGGTTTTCGCCCAATTTTGCACATCGCCCAATTCTTTCACGCATCGATTCAAGTTTTCCATTACAGTGAGCCATTGAGTGCTTTGCTTCGCAAATTGATTCACATTGTTTTGCAATTGCTTCGCCTCAGCGTCCAATTTGCGTTGATTCAAATAAGCTTTCGCCACTCTAAAATTTAGCGAAATTCGTTAAAAGAGAGTTAAAATAGAGCACAAAAATGAGAATTCAGGCGACCGATTCGTACCCTTCGTTCAAATGATTGATTAAACTGAACGTTAGCTCATTACTTGCTTGCAACGCCTCATCGCGCTTTCGTTCGATCTCTTCTTTCTTCTTCTGCTGATTTTTTTGATGCTCTTTCATTAAAGACGACAGCATTTTGTTCGTTCGTTCGCTGCTTTCGCTTCGTTTTCCAACTTTTCATTTCATCGCTAAATGTCAAAACATCGAAATTGGTGTCCAACTCAGGGACCGTTTCTTCATTTAAACCTCTTTCACTTCAAAACGAATCTTGATGAATGCGTCTCATTTCGCTTTCGATTGAATTGAAATTCAAACGCTGCTTTCGTTTTTGATTTCTCAATTTTATCATTTTTTAATTTAATTCGGGTTTTAAACTCAATTCATTTAAGAAGCGGTGAAAAGAGTTAAAAAACAAAAAGAGGCGTCAACAGAGGGCAACTCCAACGAATGGCGCAGTGTTTACATCAATAGTTTGTGAACTTTGCTCTTGAAAAGCGTTTTTCGAGAAAACGAACGAAAAGTGATCGAAAAACGAGCGTTGGTTGCGGTGAACGTTGGTTGGAAAGCGAAGCGAAAAGCAGCGAAATGATCGCAGGAGACGAGGGAGTGATCAGAACGAACGACGACGCGACAAATTGCAAGCGGTACGCGATCGAAGTCGGCTATTGGAAGGATCCGTTCATTGAATGCTTTCATTCGGGTTTCAATAAATTCGAGCGCAAAACGCCGGAAATCAATCGCGGGTATTTCGCCCGTGTGTTCAGCATTAATTACTTGATTATGAAATTCATTCGCTTTATGAACAAACAGCGACAAAGTTTTCAAATCGTCAATCTTGGCTCTGGCTTCGATACGCTTTATTGGAAACTGAAAGCGATCGAAAAAATCGATGGCATCAAAAGCTTTGTGGACGTCGACATGCCTGAAGTCACGATGAAAAAGTTACATCAGATGCGAATGCGACCTCAAATGTTGTCACATCTCGGCGACGATATCAAATACAGTTCAATGGAACTCCATTCGAATGAATATCATTTGGTCGCTGCTGATCTGCGCTCAACCAAAGAGATGCGAAAGAAGCTATTCACTGAATGTCAATTGGATAAATCATTGCCCACATTATTCCTTGCCGAATGTGTTTTAATCTATATGACTGTTGACGAATCAAATTCATTGCTCTCTTGGATTTCGTCCTCTTTTGATGAGTGCATTTTCATTAATTACGAACAAGTGAATATATTCGACCGATTTGGTGAAATAATGATCGAAAATTTGCGACAGCGTAATTGCGAGCTGCTTGATCTCGAATCATGTAAAAACCTGGAGGCGCAATGTTCGCGATTCCAAAACAACGGCTGGGAGAACTGCAACGCCTGGGATATGAATACAATTTACAAACAAGGTATACCGCGGCACGAGATCGAAAGAATCGAGAAGATCGAGTTCTTAGACGAAGAAAACTTATTGGAGCAACTTTTAAAGCATTACTGCCTCGTTGTCGCCATTCATGGATTCAAAAATGCCTCTGAAATTGTCGAAGAAATATCATTCTAATATTTGTCTTCTCCCCGCTCGTTTTCAATGGCCAAAAAAGAATTCATCGATTAAATCTTGAAAGCATTGTTTATTTAAAATATAGATTCAATCACATTTCAAATGAAATAATTACAAGCTTTTTAAGTATTGTTGGATTTCACTCTGTGAATGTCGAGTGTTTGTGTTTTCAAAAAATGATTAAATTAGAAATATTACAAATAACAGTCTTCTTGTTGTAAACAAATTGAAAAAATGGTGTACAGTTACCACAAAAATAATTCATCATTTAATACTGTGACACACGGCATGCAAGCTTCACATCAAATATGCACACTTTACTATCTGATTTTGACTAGTATTCAAAGTTAGATCTTGTTCTTCAATCGCTTCATCTGCCTGGTTGCAAATTCACGATGCGAATTTCGACCTAATTCGTTATCAGGTACGTTTAGCACTTCTTTCCTTTTTCCTTTTTATCAATAATCTTCCTATCAATCAAATAAACGACGCTGAATATCTATCTGAATGTATTTACAAATGTGCATCCTATTAGTGTGATAACTGTACATTTAAAACCGAAAAGACAATTTTATAAAATAACTAAATTTGCGGCGGAATTTGATTTTCTTTTTTTAAATAATGGCTTAAATGGCACCTTATATATATATATATATATTGTATATAAAAAACAACTCTAAATTTAAATTCTTTAAAACTAGTTCACTTTAAAGCTTTCCGAAACTGCGCGAATCACGATTGTTGCGAGTAAACATTGTGCTTCTCAATTTTGTTTTGTTGCTGTTTATCGTTTTAAGGCACAATTAAACGATGGGTTTATTCATTTTCAATGAGTATCTGCAAAATACGTTTTTAGTTGAAGAATAAATGGAAAATAGAAGCGTATTTTGCACTCACCTCACTCAAAATAACCCAATTACTCGAATTAGTGTGACAATGAAGTCGCATTGCTTGCAGTTTGCCCCATTGTGTAAGATTTCCTTGTGCGGCGCCTAAACTCAAAAATTCACCAACAATGAAATACCCGTTCGGCTCTTTTAAAGCACTTTTTGGGGCTTTTTCAGATACAGGCAATACTTCAACAGTTGTATTAACAAATATATCACTCATATGTTCCCAGTTTCCCGAACGAAATTTGTAATAATTTACAACTACAGGAGGGGTGAAATTAAATTGAACGTAATCGTTTTTCGTAGGATTGAAAGCCCAGAAAAATGTCTCTCCTTTGTAAGCTCTTTGCAACGAATAAGATTGATACTGTTTTAAACTGGTCGAAACTACTGCAGGCGGATTACTTTTATGAGCGACGAAGAGACTTGACTTGCCAAAATTTCGCTCTCTTAACTTTTGCACCTTTCCTTTAAGCGAAGAATGAACACCAATATGCTGAAATAATGGAGGTCTTGCAGTTAACCAATGCTTTGACAATATCTTATTACATTTTGCTTTGTCGTAATCTAAACCACAATAACGCATCTTGGCTGTGTATTCTAAAAGCCAATCGACAGGCTGTTCGTCGCGAAACATAATAAATATTGATATGAATAAAGGCAAATCAACCGATTTGATCATTTTGCCAATGAAACCAAGACTAGAAAATTGAAGTATAAACCAGTCTTTCTTCTGTAGCAATTGTTTCAATGCTAATTCTTTCATTAATCTCACATAATTAGGTTTTGTGATAATATCATCTTCTAACTGCACATAAAAAAGGCCTTTTTGTTGGCAATACATCATTAAATAAGCGTAGTCTAAATTTTGCTTTGTTCGCCAACGAACGCGTTCAATCGGATCTCCGAGTGTTAATTTTAATGAATTGTTGCTTAAGTCGGGATAGTATGATGCCGGTGGTGCAATCACTTCAAGAAGACCAGATTCAATGTGATCATTAAATAGCTGCTGAATAGTTGAGGAAACGTTGCGTACGTAAGCTTCATCGGTCTGAGAAAGAAAGAAGGAAAGGAATGAATTAAAAAATGATGTTGAAACAGTTTTTTTTTCACTTCGCTTTCACTATGTGTTAAAACGTTATTCAATTTACTTTTCTGTGAAGCAAACATTTCATTTCACAAACCTAATTTCGCGAAAAAAGATGAGCTTTGAAAACACGCATCCAAACAAGTATCGAAAAAATTGGGTTTCTTGACACTTGCCCTGATAGGGGCAACGAAAATTAAGCTCGATTCTGATACAAAATACTAACGACACATTTAACGCATTCACGCACTATTCTTCCTTTTTGATTTTTTTTTTGAACGTTAAGAAGATGGTGAGAAGAGAATGAGGAGAAATACTAAAAGCAAAATCTAGCAAAATTAGAGTAGAAAGAGATCGGCGCTTCATTTTGAATTTTTAATATTCACGTATTCACAATTATAAGCTGGTTGAGTCGCTTTTTCATCTAATGGTGAGGTTAATGCAATGTAAGCAAAAAATCTCTTTTTTAAGTGTGTTACACGAACAAACTTAAAAGTAGACATGTACCATACGTTCAGACAATTGCTTTACGGACTATTGACGCCCTTTTAATGGCAGTTTTATTTGCATCAACAATTCAAATATCACGAGTGCTATCTTTAGTTTCTTTTTTTTCTATGGACCTTTGTCAAATATATTTTAGTGCGGCGGTGGAAACGGGTTGAAAATGGAAATCCCAAACCCATCCATATTCCGTTAGCTGGTGAGTTGTCCCGTACGGTAAACCCCTACCTCGTAAATTACGTTTCCTTTCATACCCGTTGTCCCGTTGACCCATCCCACGAGTTTAACCTGTGATTCGTTGAGCTATTTAACCACAATAATTAGCATAAAAACCATAAAATAGAGATGTGCAAACCATTACAACGATTTCATTCTCATCCCAAAACCATTAAGATAAAAAATTTTTTAAAGATCTATCCAATTGCTAACACTTTTCAAGTCATTCTTTACCATTTTTTAACATTAAGGTTCCAATTTCAACTTGGCTGATCTTTAAATAACAGACCTTTGCTCTTCATTTGACCTACTCTTGTGATCGAATCAGGTTTTTGTAATTTGTAATTTGTAATATAATTTATATTTTCGATTAGTAAAGTTTCGCTTACTTTGCAGCTTTCATTATTCCTTTCATTCCTATTTTCCTTCAAGAAATGTGAATGTGAGCACACGAACAACAGTCTCATGTGCTTAGAATCCTTTTCCTATCGATATTTTATCCGAAACTATCAACTTAAAGATATTTTCGGGTCAAACGGTATATTACGGGTTGTACGGGTTTTACGGGAAATACGGGTTAAGGTATTGATCGCAAATCCGCCCATTTCCCCGTGTCCCGTTTCCATCTCTACTTCAGCGGTCATCGAATAGAAAAGAATAAAGTTTTCAAACTTCTAAAGATGTAAGCTGGATAGAGCTGTAGAAAATGTTAATTAATTTACAGTTTCACCACAGATGCAAAATGTTTTAAACTCGTGTTTTGATTCAATAGAAAAATAAATCAATTGCTAAGCGAAGATTCACTCGAAATGATAATAAAACACTTCGTAAAAATCGATATGAAAGCATTTTTTATTTCGTTGAGAGCTGTTTTAGAAATGTCTATTTCATTCATTATCTCATTTAAAATACGAGCAACTACAAGAGAAAATTTCAATCAGTAATAAATATGTTGAATTTTATTAATTTTGAAAGCTTTAGCCTTTTCTTCTTTCGCTTTAATCGTCTAAAAAAATAATTTATGCGATCATTTTGAAGGCATTGCATAAAATAGTTTCTGTATGAATGTTGCAATCAGACAGCGGCTGAAGTGTCGAGGAAAAATATTCGCCATAAAAAGAGAAAATCCCGATTGCTTCATTCTAAGCGTTTTGATAATTTACTAATTCGTCGACTATTTTTTGGAAACGATTTAAAACTTTACAGCTTACACTATAAAATTCATCTCTGAATTGCGTGCAAAATTAATCAGAATTATCTTATTCAAAGAAATACATTTGCAAATTTTCATACAAAAGTACTTGAGTAATAAAAATTGCTGATATGTATTTTTCAAAATTTTTCATCTGAAAGCGCTCGAAAAATTCCATTCGTGTAGCGATGGAGTAACCATAAATGAAAAAAGATTTATTTTAATCAGGTAATATATCTTTCTAAATATGTAATCATAAACAGTAAATAAATAAGTTTAAAGGAGAATATGTAAAGTAGATTTGATTTGTATTGAAACAGATGGAGTAATTTGATTAAAATTAATCGGTCAAATAAAATGTAGATACTAAATGATTGAGATTCCATTCGCCCATTAATTCTACACTCGAAATTTTGAAAAACACATTCACGTAAAAAAAAAATTAATTTAATGCCTAAAGTGAGAATTTTTATCAGTTTTCTTGTACGAGATAATTATGAAATTATGATCAAATCGTTTAATATGATCCGAAATCTAAATGAAGCATGCATTTGTTAAAAGAGCAATAAATACTATTTTGCTTGTTTAATCGAGAAAGAGAGCTTCATAAAATACTGTTAAAAGTGATTCTCTAAATTTAAAAGTTAACAGCGATGTGTGTTCTACTTAACCGTTAACTAAGATAAATTTTAAAGCAAGCGAGCCAAGCAATAAGAACAATGTAATGAAATGAATTGAAAATTCTTTTCATTTTCAAGAGAGTGAATTTTTGTTTGCTACAACTTATTATTTTTACGCATTTCATTTTTACACAATGCAATTTTTGCGTTCTTCAAAAAGAAGAAAATACAATGTAAAGGCTAGCAATCATAGCAAAAGTGAAAGATGCCCGAATCGAGTTCTCTCCTCTTTTTTTGCTGTTTCTTTTTCACTTATTGTCTCGACATACATTTCTTCGCTTTTTCTTTCGTTTTTTTGAAAATATATATCATAAATAAATCTGTACAAAAGCGGTTATCAAAGAGAGGCGCAATCTTCCTTTTTTCCGCTCTCCCTCTCTCTCTTTATCTCTCTCCAAATGTTTTAATGCTTCCATCGAATCAAATTTTCTATGCGATTCTTTCGCTTCGCTTCAAGCAGCGAAATTAAATTTCAAAAAAACATCATTATTATGCTAGCAGTTAAAAGAGTGAGTCGGATAAAAACATCATGTCATTGCAGCGGTGACATACATTCGTCGTAATCTTATTTGATATCTTTTTTAGTTTCATTTATTTAACTCGTCTTGTGTTAGAAAAACGCTACTAATCGAAATACTTCGCTTAAATTAAGGACGATTTAGCGTTTAAACTTTCCTTTAAGCGCAGCACACAAGAAAACAAAACTCTTTCTCTCGATTTATAGGATTAATACGACATGAAAAACGATAAAAGCGAAAAAATATAAACGTGAAAGTGTGTTTGCGCCAAAAACAAGAACGTTAAATGTTGCATTAGAAAGATCGCTAGTTTTAACTCGCAAATAAATCCTCTCTTGCAAGTTAAATGCTCATGTTATGCAAACGCGATCTGAAAACTTTTACGAATGAAAATGTGAATGTAAAGGCAAGACGTGAAAATATAACAAATTCTCGCTAAGAACTTTCTTTCTGCTCGAAGCGGATGAAAGGTTTAACGTTATCCTACAAAATAAATGCAAAATATCGATAACATAGACATTTATAATTATAGGGTTCTTCGCAGAAAAATGATTTTGAATAAAAAAGTGATATGGATGCACAAAAATAAAAGCTGATTGCAGGCGCTTTTCGCATCTTGAATCTCACTTCGGCCAATTATTAAATTTTAGGTCGTGCAAAGCTCATAATGGTCGAACATTATAAATTAACATTCGTTTGATTGGGAATTTGCACAAAATTGAATTGCAAATATAGCTTAAATATATAAATAATGCAATTCAAAAGAAAGAGAGAAAGGAAAAAATAAATAAACTCTTATACGGCACCATTGTTTGTGGCAGTGTTCATAGCTTACATTTTTTTGAAAATGCTGAAATCGATTTTAGTGCAGAAAAGTAGAACAATACATACCTCGGCAATGAAGAGTACAATGACAGCTTCTTCTCGCTCTTCTGGACCCAAATTGTCAAGAAGACCCTGAAGGGTGACGATTAAATAATTTTCAACTGGACGTTTGACAGTAGGCAATCCCATCACAATACTAACACCTGTTCTACCGTTGGGCGATAAATTTTTTGAAATAATTCGCAATGCGGGCTTTAAAGGATTTCGGAAATTCGCGAAATGTGGGAGAAAAGTAAGTAGAGACGGAACATAGAATAAATCGTTGACAAGTTGTTCGTCTTTAGAGGCCACGCGACCGCTCCAATTGCCTTTTCGTGAGGCACAGTTCTCAATTTTTCGCTGTAATTCGCTAATTTGCAATTTTCGCTTTTGATTCAACATTTCAATGTGGTTTAACTTTTGTTTCAATTCGATTATTTTGTGACCTAAACTCAACTCCAAATTCGGTCGTCGATCAAATGATTGTTTTCTGCCATCATTAGAAGTATAAATTGTGAGAATCGTGAAGAATGGAATGAATACAAGAATGAGTCCGAAATACAACGAGAGTAAATTACGACTAAATATCGAGCTTCTGTTCGCTTTCATTTCGTTGCACTCTTAAAATGCAATTTTAGGGAAAAGCATCGTTCTAATCGCACAAAGCGCGAAGTGAGCGTTGAATACTGTGTTATCAGAAGCGATGCCACCGAAATCGGTGCGATGGAGAGATGAGAGAAGAAAAGCGCGATTCAAGCGACGGATAGAAGCCCTTTTAAAACGAGTGTTCTGCGAACGAAAAAAACAAAAAATAAAAATGAATCAAATGATGAAAACACACCTTTCGAGCAGTGAAAACGGTCTCATTAAAGCGTCGTTCGGCAGCCAATCGCTGGTGAGGCTCGTCGGCCGAAAGCAGTGTACAAACACACGAACGGATGGCGAACGAGTGAGAGGTACGCTCGTAACGCGAGTGGCAAACGCAAAGCGATCTCTAAACGATCGCAGAAATCGACTTTTCTTTCGATCGCTTTTTCGCGAATCGAACGCCCCTTTTTCGTTCCGTTCTCGCCGCGATTGCGCGCTGCGTTCGCACACCGCCCCTCGATCGCCCTTTTCGAACGCACGCGTTTCGAAATTTTTTTTCGATTTTCGTTTTTACTTTTTTCGCACTTTTTTCTTCTCGAGACAAACACAAATTAAAAGTTCTAAGCTTGTGTTTGCAAAACTGCTGTTCTCCATTTTACGCTTATTTTCTCCGTTTCTCTCTCGTTTCGCTTCATCTCTCAAATCATTTCATTGCGCCTCGCAATTCGCTTGTTTCTGCACAATTGTTTTTTTCGTTTACTTTTTAATTACTTTTTTAAATATTGAAAATTAACGCTTAAAACCAAACTAACGCTCGAATTGTTAAAGAAATTAGTAATAAAACGGCAAACAACACTTTTATAGCTATCATCATCATTATAAAAAAACGTGTATCGCTGTTTTTGTGATTATGTGAATTTCTTCAAAAGTTAAATATGCGTCGAACAATAACAATTGAATAATAATGATGAAAATATTGTATGCCGAAGACGACGAGAGAAAGGAAATGCGATCGTAACGTTTTGAACATTTTCACAATGAATACAAATAACATTTTCTCAAATTTTATACGTTTATTAGACGCGTATCGAAGCGTTGCCGAAAACGAGAAGCGAAAACTTCTCTAATCACGAATGTGTGTGTGTGAATCAATGCGTTTTATTCACGTTTTGTAAATTTTTTCCGAATTTGTAAATATAAATGTACCGCTATCATAAAGCGAAAACTTTTCCGTAAAATTCAAAATACTTCTCTTTAATTAACCAATGTTTTTAATCTAAAATTAATTCTCCATCTTTTTTTTCGCACAAATTATTGTTGCAATCTTTTTCATTTACGATCGGTTTGATATTTCAAACAATTTTTCAAAAATTTTTGTTATTTAAAATGTTAAAATTAAAGTTCTTGCTTTGTCATTTAAAATTTAAAATTAAGTGCAAATTCGGCAAAATTCTTGTGAAGCCGTTTCCGACGAGCTAAAACTTTGATCTTTGATCGGGAATTTATAATTACACACAAAAAAAAACAAATTGATCGATGAAAATCGGGAATTTGCTGCTTCATTGCATTATGGTAGTTAAAGGTATGGGAAATACGTTTGCCGGCATAAAGTTTTACAGCATACAATTACATATTTAATTGCATTAACAAAGTGTAAGTGAAGTAATTCTAATTGTAATTGCAATTGCAATTTAAAATTATTCATAAAAAAGTTAGAAATAGGTCGAAGAGATAATATCTTTAGATTTTTGCTTTTATTAATAAACAGCATCTAAATTTCAATAAACACGACAGCGTCGAAATTAACTATAATTTTTGCTCAAGTAATTAGAATGTAACTGTAATTTAATCAACGACTTTTTGAAATTTGTAATTAAAACTATAATCACGCAATTGAAAAACTTTTTGAAAAGTAATTGTTGTTACCTTCAAATTGTTATTTGTACATTATCCTGAGAATCGTTTGAAGAAGCAAAAAAAATTGACATCA
>NCKU01001790.1:0-22938 GCA_003675995.1 Dinothrombium tinctorium
TTTAAAGGTTAGTTGTTAATCAAGCTAATGCAAGGTAATTAACTTTGACAATACACTCTGAATCCACATGCGGTCGATTGATTATTATTTTGTTTTAAAAAGTGTTTAAAAGTTGCAGAGTGTAACAAACCCAAAGCCTACGCAAAAGTGAAGAATTTGTTCTCATAAATTTTTGACACTTTCGCGTGTCCCATGCATGAAATTTCAAATTCTGATTTGATTGGCATTTTCAAAATTCAAAGTAAGAAAAAATATATTTGGAAAATCATAGCGCAAACGCCCCTTTGAACAACACCCGAAAGAATTTCAATCAAACTTTTTAATGATATCAAAAAGTAGCGAATATTCGTGAAATGATATGTTTCCACAAAGCTTTTTTATTTGCTTTCGTCAATTTTTTCAAAATAGTCATCAATATTAAAATTCATTTCTGTTTAAAAATTTACAATTCATAAGTCAAATCACAAAAGTCGTTTAACAAATTAGCATTCGTAGCAAAAACGCTAAACGTAAGTTGCACTTCTCAATATAGTAAGCTGTTTCATTCACACATATTTCGATACTCACAACCTGTAAAGTGATTTTGTTTGAGCATCAAACAAATGTCCTCCGTTATTCGACGATTATTGAAATCAATGAAACACTGCATTTGATTATACCCTATGACTGCATTCGTTTAGCAGTTAATAATTTTAAATTGCAAATTAGGAACAAAAAATAAGAGAATTGGTATCTCCCGAAAACGATATGTAATTTGCTTGTAATTATTTTTAAAATGCGTTTATTTGTCTCATTAAAACTTATAAACTTGGAAACTCTTAATTGCGTGATTTGTTTTATGTTTGTTTAGCTTATTTTATTCAATTATTTAATTTAGAACGCAGCCATAAACTTTATTGCAAAAAAACATCTTTTGCGTTTTACGCAGTGAGTGTTGTTTCGAAGCAAATTAAGTGAAAAATTAAACCAAGCATTTAAATTTATTAAGCTTGTATCGAAAAAGCTGTAAAGCAGTTAATATACATGAGCTATATTTGTTTATAATATACATGAGTTTATAAGAATGGTGAGCTTGTAAATGTACCCAACAGCAAAATGGGCGCAGTTCGAAAAAACAATTATTGCCTCTCGGCTGGTTCCGTCTTGTTAGGAAATTTGAATTTATCTTTCGATTTTTTCATTTTAAGCTAAAAATCTGCTATTTTAATCCAGAATTCAAGCATTTGAAGTTGTTTTCCGAAAAGGACGCAAAATATATAATTGCCTCAATCAGGATTCATTTCTGGAAATTATTGAGTAACTTTGCACTCAAACTTATCAAAATATAGCAGCAAACAATCAGAATTAGAAACTTGAAATTTGACTGTAAAATGCGAAACACTGAAACACAAATTGAAAAGAAAGCACATTAAACTCAACTACAACAATAATATGCGAATGAATCTGAAGCACTGCGAAAGAAATGGGCTGTTATGCAATGCAGTGTGTGAGCAAAATTTAAATCGCTTCGTGTGAAGCTCGAGTTCGGAAATTTGCGGTTTCATGTAGCTAATAATTGTCATTAAGTTGATTGTGATTAAATTTAAATTGTGTCAATGTTGAGGTAAATGCAAATACGATTACGATGCTAATAAACGGTGTCAATTAAATTCGTTACCACTCATCAATCGAATGAAATATCTAAATCATCAATTACTTCATTTGTTCACAGCGAATCGTGGCAAGCGAGAAAAAACTCTCGTCATATGCATAACAAACTAATCAACTAATTATAGAAAGTTTGGTAGCAGCTGAACGAATGAACTAAATTAGTGAAGAGCTAATCCTGAAGGCATTGAGGTAAGCTTAGCTCAGCGAATACTTAGTCAGCTTCACAAACGCATTCCATTCCGCAGTAGTCTTTATGATCGAAGTTAAATATTGAATTTATTTTTGCAAAGATTTGCAGAAATAACGAGAGAATTGCAGTGTTAGCTGCTTGTCAAATTCGGCAGATCGATCGCTTCTGTGAACTGCGACTGCAATCGCTTCGCTCAAACTATCGCCAATAATCGGTAAGTTTTTCAGATTCAAGTTTTTATTTGCTTGCTTTGAATATTAATCAACTTTTAAATCTGTGTCGTGTACGAGTAATTTAAAAGTAATGACAATTAAGTAACAATGAAAAATGACTCTGACCCAAGCTGGCGTTGTTCGCCATTCGATCATTTTCTCTCTACTTTTGTTCAATATTTTAGCATTCTGCAGTCTGCTATCCTTTATTATTTTGGTCATCATTTGAATGAGCGATGAAAAATAGGAAAAATGGACAAAAGGCATGCGACGTGCTTCAAAGATCCAAATGATTAAATAGTTTAAAAGCTGTTCAAACATTAGTTAATAGCAATGTGAAGTTGCATAACTCAACGACAAACAAAGACAGAGACCTCGTTCTTAATTAACCTTTTATTTAAGCGAGAATTGGCCTCTCAAACGTCAGCAATTTTAAGGAAATCGAACCTTATTAAATTTATTAATGAGTCGAAAAGTGAATTTAAGCATTTGCGCTTTCACTTCACACTGTGCTTTGTGTTCAGTGTTATTGCCGTTCGCAGTTTCATTATGAATTAAATGCTGGCAAAGTGAAAGCTTACCATTAAATAACCCATTTCACAAGTCTTAATTTTTCGCTCTTTACTTTAATTTTTCTCTTGCTCGCTTTTCGAAATCGTATTTCGAAAAGCAAATTAATGTGTGTTATTGTATGAAGCAAACTGCAGCGAAATTGTTCGCAGTGCACCGTAAATTTTGTAATTCTCACTTGAAAATGTATGTATTTGATACGAGCGCCTTGTTTCATTGTTTGCAAATTCGCATAGTTCGGTAAATAATTCATTTGTTTCTTTCGCTTTATTTATTCGCATCAAAAAGCGAAAAAACATTTTTCATAAATAATTTCAATTTTGGGTGTGACATTAGTTTACTTGTGTGGAGCTGACTCTTCTTATCGCTTGTTTCATTCAGCAAACGTAGAACTGAAAAAAAGTGAGAAACAAGAGACGAGAAGCATACGCTTCCTGGTTGGAGGCGAAGTATGAGACTTGCGCTTGATACCGAACAGTGAGACTGAATTTTCGCGCGAATTAAAAACTCTGTTAATTCAATAAATGTTTCGCTTTCGAGAATCGTTTGCTGTCACGGCTTCGAAGAACTTTTTCGTTATCTTTCTTTCTTTTCTTCGCTTTTTTATTTCTGTAAAATATTTGACAAAAAAGTGATTTAGAAATGCAAAAAACGATTTGATTTTCATTTTTTATTCAAAAACAAGCTTATCGCCGTTTTTGATCTCAACGCGTTTAACCCATGAAATTGAATTTTCGCAAAAAAAATTGTTACGAGTGCATTGTGTTTCGCGTTCGCTCAACTTCTTTTTCCACCGTTAATCGCTTTATTATTTATCGACGTTTAGTTCTTTTTTCGCGATTCAGATATTAAACCACTGATAACCGAATTTGACTTCACTTTTTTGTCGGTCGTTAAGATGTAGGTTTTGGGAAAATGTTTTCAAAAACGGACATCGCATTTTAATTTAGATTTACTAATGGCGAGCAATATTGAGAGGTGCGATACATAGTCGTAATAAATCGTCAAATTACTTTATTGCATCTAAATTTTAAACAGAAAAAAAATTAAAATCATTCATAATTTTGCACAGTGAGAATAAAATGTTAACAAGCTGGTGAACTTAATTTGCGAAAATGGATCAAATTTTTCAACAAGAAAATGTAAATTTGTTGATTAAGTTGGAAAAAGAAAGACGCCGTTTGATTCGCAACCAAATCGTCAGGCGAAAGAAGATCGAGAAGTGGATTCAAGAGGAGAAGATTCAGGAGGAGGATGGAAACGAGGGCTTTCAACTTTTCTCGTCCATCAATCAAAACGGCGCGTTCGATTCGAAAGGTTTGTGTACTCGAACGCTAAATTAGTGCTTATCACCGAGTAAATTTCTTGCATGCGAATCACTGCTGTTGTTTGTGTGCGCAAAATTATTTTGTTCATCGGTTTCGAACGGCAAAAGCGATTATAATTATTGGTAAATGAATGACGACCCATAAAAAACAAAACAGTTCACGCTTCTTAAATGGCTTCGAATTGCAAATTTTTTAAACCGTTGCTTTCATTATTATTTTTTCAACAGTTTTTAAATAGTCGCACAAATTTACTTTTTTCTTCATGTCTGAAGTTTGTGCGCAACAAATGTATCTCGCCCTTAAATTCAAATCCATTCACGAGAATCGAATGCTTTGCATACAAATTACTCTGTTTTAGTAACCGTTCGTTGGCTTCGACTGCTCATTATTATTATTTGAATTTGCATTTAAAAACACATAAAAACTATCAAAACAATTACTATATGTGTGACGATTTCGATAAGTGAAAATGTTTTACTCATGGCATAAGCAGAGTTGCCCTGTTTAATTCAATTAAGCAAAATTTAATTCGGCTAATTTCAGAAAGCGACTTGAGCCATATGTTGCTATAATTGACTGACTTCTCGCTTCTGAAAGCAACAATTCTCATTAATCATATTAATTAAATAAGGTGAAAGCACAGTTATGTTTTTCACTTTTCAGAAATTGCATTTCTCACGAGTTTTTTTGAAAATTTTTAATTTCGAGTTATAACAGAAGTCGAACTGTTATATTAATGCCGCAAAAGTAACGGCTCAAAATGCTTTTGTGCGGCTGTGAACCTGCTTCCGTGAAAATATTTTTAAATTCTGCGAATAAATTTAATGGCCGCATGCCGAAAAGCGAACAGTTATGAAATGACACAATGCGGTGATTTAGCTCTCATCTCTGAGAATCAGAAAAGCTAAACGACGATCTAATTTTTCGCAAGAATGCGCCTCGAGTAGTGGAGTGAGATAGAACGACAAGGCGCGACAGGGCTGAAGCGCTCTCATCAATCGCGAGCGATAGCTTTGATGAGTGTGGCAATACGAAGAAAACAATATTCAATCGACGCTC
The DNA here is from genome assembly GCA_003675995.1 of Dinothrombium tinctorium. Lineage (NCBI taxonomy): Eukaryota > Metazoa > Arthropoda > Arachnida > Trombidiformes > Trombidiidae > Dinothrombium > Dinothrombium tinctorium. Next base: position 5,010 of record NCKU01001790.1, read on the forward strand.
AGTTGAGGCCGTGAGCAATGCTCTCAACTCTCGAATACTGTCTCCGCAAAAATTTGAAGCATTTTAATTTAAAAGTGAATAAATTCATAAATCTTTCACAGTTGATTTAAGCGCTCGCTGCACTCATGATTCTCTATAAAACATGCTTTTCGAAATAAAGCTTATGTTTACATAAGGAGAAAAGCAGCGAATTCGCTGCTTCAGAAAAGCATGTTTAGAGCGCAGCAAAGCGTCGAAACAAAAACGTGAGATTGAAAACGGTTAAATTTGACATAAAATGGAGAAAATTATTTTCAGAAATTTTTAACCGCTGCTCTCTTTCACAAATTGTATTTGATTACAGGTGATTACACCTTTCTGTCGTTTTGAGTTTAACTTTCGCACAACGAGAGAATGAAAAGAATGATGGCTTTCATTGAATGTTTCTCACCGCGGGTGGAGAATGAAACTATCCGCGCACATAATGTCTCAATAAGCATCTTTCAAACTTTGAAGAAAGTTTATTCATGTGGGTGAGCCTCGAGTTCGCAGCATCCGTCGACCCAAAGCTTGCCTTGCTGACTTGAAAAGTACACGAGTTTTATAAATATCGCTAATTAAATTCATTGCGAATAAATCTGCAAAAATTCGGGTGTTGTCGGAGTTTAGAAAAACAAAATGCGATTCAAAAGCGAAAAATTTGAATTATAACTTTTAAACGAGTTTAACTTTTTTATTAAGAAATCAATTTTAAAAATGTTTTTCTTCGTTAAAAAAATATAAATTAGTGAAATTAGTTAAAATTAGAAACGCTAATTTTAGTAACTGATCTGTCCTAATAACAGCAATATGGTGATCAAAATAAAGACAAACAATGCTATGCTCGAACCTCGTATTGGTATATGTAAAATTTTGGCCTGCATGTGCAACGCTGTTGTGTAGAGTAACAGTGAGTCCAGATTCTCTTGTGGGGCGTCCTGATAACCGAAAGGTCGCGCCCTCAGCACCTGACCAAGTTCTTGTAAAGAGGTGCAAGCATCTGTTAAGCGAAAGCCTTGTACTAAAGGCATTATCAGAAGCGATAACCACTGAAGAAAGCATATTGAAATGGAAACAATGGCATTGATGCTCCAGTCGTATGATGGCTGCTTTAAAAGAGCGTAAATAGCTACTAACGATCTGCAGCTGAAATTAATAATGAGCGGCGAAACGCAAAGAGCTTGATCGCTGTTCAAATAGTCGACAAACTTGCGAGATTCTTCCACACGTTTATAGAACTCCTGTAATTGAAGAAGTCAGAGAAAAAAGTTTTGACGGTAAATAGGTGAATGTCATACTTGAAAATCGATGCGCTTTTCCGTCATACTTCGGCACAAATTACGAATATAAAAAATATTCAGTTGGCAATGAACCGAGTAGCTCGTAACTATTGCGGCACATATTAAATCGTTCAACGAAAGTGTTATAACGCTCAGTACGAGTAAAAACAATTTCGTCTCATTGCATGAGAGGCTTATAACATGAAAGTTAGTCTTATGCAAAAACACGTGCACTATGTGGCCGATCATTGAGAGCAATACCCAAATCATGCACAGCCACAGGAAAAGGCGCAGTGTTTTCACTAATTTTCGGTGCTCCACAAACCAATTTGTTGTGCGTGATGTTTGCAGAAAACTTCTTTCCATTAAATTCTCTGACCTTTCAGACTCCGGATTCCGCATCACATAAAGAACAAGCAAATAAGCGATAAAGTGAAGCAGATCCGGTAATACGTAAAGCGCAATTAAGTTGCCTGGACACAAGTTTCTCTCCCCGCTGCTTGAATTCGCAGCAATCAGCTCTCTTTTCTCATCACCTACAACCAAGTGATTCTCATTTTCTTGAGAGTAATTCGGCATCAAGTAACTCATTTCATTCTTTATCACTGTGTTAAATTTATCTCCTGGTACTTTAGCTACCGGTGAGAAAGAGTCTGAAGGAAAGCCGTCGTGTCGGTAGCATGTCATGTACTGCAGCACATAACCACATATGATCAATGACATTACAAGCAGCGTATAAGTCCAGTTGATTAATTTGACGAAGATGTGATGCTCGAACGGCCTCCATTGATACAATATTGGCCGCCAGCCCAGAACTGATAGCAATCTAAAGTAAGGCTTCAAAACTTTGAGTTTACAAAAATGGAGAATAGCAGCAGTCGAATTTTCAGAGGGTACGCCGTCTGCACCCTCGATATATACGAATGCACCGGCATCGGAAATAGTGTGCGCAGAACTATCTGAAAAATCCAAATCATTCACAGATGAAGAGTTCGGTATATCAGAACACGGACCATCCATTGTTTAGTTCAATTGACAAATAACTGTGATTATCTTGTAAAGAAGTGCAAATTTTGAACGTGAGAATCGATTTGTGAAGCAAATGCTTGAAATAAAAAAGTTGTGCAGTTTTTTCGGGAACCGACAAACGACGAATTAATTCCCCATCCCTTAAATTAAACGACACATTTAGAGAGCAAATTTGAGTGAGACGAGCGAAATAAACGTCCGCTTTAATTGCGACGAAGAGAAAAGAAATATATGTCACATTGTTGTTGAAACAAATGAATATGCTTAATTTAGAATTTAAAATGTAAGAAACGAGCATTAAATGCAATTGCAAAGCTTGATCTACTTACCGTGCTTCATTGAATCGCATTATTTTTCTCTATCCATTTGCCGAACTATCATTTCTTCTTTACTTCACTTAATTTCAAGAATTGAGTTTGCGTTTTAAATGTTCGAGCTGCACAAAAACTTCTCTCAACTCTTGCTTCTAAATTTTCATCCGTCGAGTCTCTCTCAGATCGGAGGTCGCTTTGAAGCACGGTTTAATCTACTCGCCGTCTGAGGCCTGATCGTTGCTAATTTTGTGGTTTTAAAATGACAAAGAGGTGAGTGTTTAAACAATACTATCGCAATTTAACGTGCGTATTTCGCCTTCTATCTCCTCTCGTTTTCAACTGATTGCGTTTCGATTCTACTCACAAGTGACACCTTTGCTCTTAGAATTACGTTAATTCAATTAATTCGATGCTTTATTTCGAAAAATTTTCATTTATTTTTCTCTTCGCTTTTATAGCCAAAAATGCGTAAACAAAGCGCGCAACTAACTTATTTACAAATTATCATCAAGTGCTTTCTGTTTGTTTTGCCATTTTGATAGTAGTCAGTCAAAGCAGATTGAAAGCAATTAAACGGGAGTAACCTCTAAATTCCTGCCAATATCGAATAATGATCTTTATATTCGCAGACTGCAATTTGCATATTTAAAATTAATTGAAAACAAGGCAAACGCTGATTATCAGAAAGCAATAATTTACTTGACATTGCGCGAATGAATGGTTCTCAAATTAAAGTTTTTTGAGAGAAATTAATGGAAGTTTATTTAAGAAAAATAAAGGCTTTGTTTGAACGTAGTACAAAGTAAGGCAATCCTTTTGTGAAGTCGACAATGGATTCTTACTCCTATTGAACTGCAAAATCACGAAAAGCCGGAAAGTCAATGATTAATAATTGCTTCTTTGCGGTAAAAATTACTCAAATGAAATCAGAAATTTGAAATCCGAGATAAAGTGTGTAAATCGACGACGAGCAATTGCTGCTTCGAAAAATGAATTCTTGTGGTGAATTGACAAAAGCCATTCGATTAAGGTGTACACATTGCCGAAAATGAATGAATGAGGAGTGCACAGTGTACCTGATGCTTTAGGGGGAGAAGGTTATAGAAGGGGATGGAGTGAAGTGAATTGAGAGTCGGGCTTCGGGCAGTCAACGATCCGATAAAACGAGTTTAGCATATTCGCGGCGATGTATAAAGCGATGGCTGAGCCTACTCTCCGATGGTCGGGTCCTTCCCCTAAAGCCACCGTCGCCGGATTTCAATGCATCTCAATTGTTAGCTTGCACACTACGGTGAGCAGCGAATCGCTCACCTGTTCTCTACTTCAGCTGTCGCTTTGTTGAACGCCAAATGTCGAGTGTAGTTTGCTCCTTGTGTGGAATTGCTACGAATGCAGTAGATTGTACATTTTCACTCTGCACATGGTTTCCGTCGCTCAGGTATGTGATCTCTTGTTTTGCTCGTTTTTCTAATATTATCGCTAGCGTCAATATTGGATCGAAATTTGTTATAAACTGCTAGACTCGAAATATGTGCTCATGTTTTGTTTTGCTTGTCTTCGTGCAAACTTAAAACTTTATTGTCGAGCGAAAAGCGTATCACTTCACGAGTTTATCGTACGTGACTGAAACGCAGCGATTCGATCGACTACAAAAATAGTAAAAGTGTGCGCTCACATCGCATACTGCTCTAATAACGCGTAGTTGGTACCGTTTCGAATTTTTATTTCTTTTTCCATAAATAATATGTTTAACGATTGCGGCAAGATGCTGAGAAAGATGGAAGAGATGAGGTCAACAAACGCTTTACTTTTTGTATTGTCATCGTTTCGCGAATTCCGGCGAAGTTTTGCGCCAAAGTCGCTAAACACGAAACTTTCATCACGCATTGATTTCGAGGGCTGTTTGAAAAAAAAACTTTGAAAGGGCATTGTTGTTCTCGCACTAAAAACGGATGTTTTTTCGAACTCTGACTGCCAAAACTGACTGACATTTTTCTCAAGCCGTAGCTTCGAGCGGTGAATCGAATAAGACGCAATCAGCGCCCGACTCATTCATAAGAATCATTTAGAAAAGATGAATAACGCGGCGCAAAGCGCATACTTTTAAGCAGATGCAATATACATAATATTTGTTTGCTGCACGTTCTGTTGTGTTCTTTTGTAAACGAGGAGATGAAATTAACTTTGAACGAATGGCCCAAATCGAGCTTGTGTTGTTATTTATGCGCCGTGCACCGATCGCCTCGTCACCGGTTACCGGTGCTGGCAAATGGCTGTGGAGGGTTTTAAGTTCGTCCTGTTTTTCACTTCGCGCGAGTTATGCGATCGTATTTTACCTGTTAATATTTCATTATTTTTCTTCGAAACAAATTGTTTTTCGTGCTTCTTTTGATTGGTGCATTGAACTTAAGTGCGATGTTTGCGTTTATTGTACACTCTGCAGTTAATTACAGTAATTGCAGTGGAAATATTGCACGGTGCGATCGTGTTTAGTTAATACGTTCTTGCGAGTGCACTCTTTATCCGAAATTCGCACGACTTGCCTTCTTTCTTCTTTCAACACCATTTTTTCTTCTCTTTCTTTCGTAATTATTTAAATTGAATAACAGCAATAATAACGAAAACGAAAAAAAGTAAAAAATTTATGCCAAATTTAACTCACTTTCGGTAAACTAGAAAAGACAAGATTAGTCCGTTGCATCGTGCAATTAAAACGGCGTTTTTATTTCATTTTTCGCGTTTACAAAATTGGGTTACATTTGATATGTAAATTTTCTATGCGAACAGCTTACTTTTCATAATGTGCTCAATAATCTTTATTTTCAGTTTTCAGTTTTCAGAAAACAAAGTTCAACTCAATTGTTTGGTCTGTTGACTGCGACACAGTGCAGCATCACAATGAATTTGTGCTTTTTACTCGATGCCGGCTTAAGTTACTTTTACGATTGTGCTTGCATTTTCAAGATCTCTTTATTTTTTCTACTCCTGTTCAGTAGCATTATGTTCTTTTTCACAATGAACGTTACACGAAACTTTTTACATCACTTAATTGCACCTCTCAATGTTCGGGATTTACGATTTTCGCTGATTACGCTTAATTTTGAAGACGGTAATTATTTCATGTATTATGTTTTCTTTCGTTTTCTCAGAGCAAACTTTTCGCCTTACTTTTTTGCGAATGGGTAATTAGAGAAAGAGTGAGCTTGAAAACGGCACTCTCTAAATTTATATAACCATGAAATATATTTAATGAGCACTGTTACGCTGCGAGCTTCTTTGCGGCCGATAATAGCAATGAATTAATTGCAATGTTTGCGATGCTATTCATAATCGAGAATTAAGTAAAAAAGGCGTTCAAAAATGTGTGAAGAGAAAATGCAAAATTCAAATAAACCCGTGAATCGTTTTCGACAAAATATCTTGCAGTATGTGAAAATTCATTTCGCGATGTTCTCATCGAAACCTGGTTCTGAACATAAGTTGAATTTCGATTTTATGCGTGAATTTTTTTTTCTTATTCTTTTTTCCTTCGACAACAATAACGTTTTTCAATGCACACTTCAAAGTAGTTTTTTCTTCACTCAATAATCTTTTCGCACAACTTTCAAAATTATCAATTCTCTCAACGCTTAATTGAATCTTATATTTTGACGTTAAGTTTAGAATTTTCAAATAATTTCTGGCCTGTTGCTCATTTAGTGTTACTCGCTATTATTTAAAACATAATTCGCAAGGGAGGAAAACGAAGCTCAGCTATTCGATGACCAGAATGCAACTATTGCCTGAGGTTACGCACTCAACTGAATAAACTTTTAGTTCAGGTATACGAAAGGCGTCGATCACAGTGTGTGCTTAGTTGCTGTCACACTCACATCAAATGTTTTTTTCTCTGTCTTTCACTGTTTACGTGTCTTTTCACTTTCTTCTACGTTTAAAACTCAGTTCTCTTTACACTTTTTAAAAGTTAAATTAAAGTTTAATTAAAATTATGTGACAACGATAGATTTTGACATACTATAATTTGCTGTGCAATTAGAAAGAAAGCGATGGCTACGGGAAATGGTAATGTGTTAAAATTTATTTTTTGCCGAAAATTCTATTATGTGTAACATTTTTTAAGTGCGGATATCTATAGTTACACACTTCTTTTCAAATTTTAAGCTAATTTTAATATGCAGCGAAAGTAAAATGCGCTATAAACACGGATGTGTTATTGTGAAAATACGATTAGGATTATGCTTGCGGAAGTTTTTTCATTAATTTCAGTAAAATTATTTTACAAAAAAGCATTCATTGAAAGAAATGAGCGTTAGTAAACGAACCTAAATGAAATGCAAGGGAACGAGAATTAAAATATGTGGAACTGAACTCAAAAGCTCGTGGAAGAAAACTCAAAATTTTGTGCTTATAAACAAGACTAAAAATGAACGAACCAAAAATTTGGCAAAACTTTTCTCACATTTTTCTCTTACTGAACAGCTAGTGCACAATGAACGCGCTTTGTAAACTAGCCTTCACCTTTGCAGTATACTCGCCAATACAACTGATTAAATCCAATGGATTCCATTATTCTTTATTTTATTTTTTCTCTCATCGAGCAAATTATTAGTTTGAAAGGCGAAGAAAAGCAAAGGTAATTCAAATTGAAACTAGCAGAAAAAAGCAATTCACTGTTTGACTCAATTGATTCAACCGTAAATCTAAAAATTTTGGCCAAAGCATTAAACATGGAAAAAGTCAAAGAAAGATGCAATTACGTCAAATTTAATCAAAGGAATGTTTCACTCGCTTTGTGAGAAGGCTTAAAAACTTCGCCGAAAAGCAAAAACGTTTATATCGCTCGATTCATATCATTAAAATTAATATTTATAAAATTTTGCGAAAACGCCTTTTTCTAGAAGCAGATGTTTACAAAAATAAAATTTTGAGTTTTTCATCGCATAGTTTAGCGTTGCATTTTATGCGATGGTTTGATCAGTGATCGGTATCCAATTTTATGCATTTTTGAGAGCCTTTCTTCTGAAGAACGAGCATTTTTCTTTCTTTTTCTCCATGTTTTTGTTCCGCTTTCAAAACGCAGCACAACTGTAATTCATTGCACTCCAGTTGCGAGCGTTCAATTATCATAAATAATAATTGAAAAGAAAAAAGTTGATTCATTTTATTCTGCCAACTGCATTTGTTGAGTTTGTTAAGTTTTGCTAATGTATCAGTTTTTCTTTGCGGCGTTTTCATACTTTTTACTCCGTCGATTGTGATTAATTGTAATCGTTAATTGTTTCTTTCTTTGTTTCTTTCTTTTTCAAATAATACTTAAAGCAACTATTTATGCGTTACAATCAATTTTAAGTAAAGGATAGCTGAGAAACTGACTGACATTTGTGAGTGAGAGAAGTATGCACGAGACACCCATTCAGGTTGTTATTATGATTATTACTTGGTACCATTAAGGACAGTGAGGAAGTCGTGAAACACAAAAGACACTTTATGGCTTCGTGTGCATATTCAAGTCGTACTCCGCAAACGTTTCTGAATTTATTTTTACTTTTCTCTTGTAAATGATGGCTATTTTCAATTGGCAGAAGTTGTTGACACCACTTCTATTATCGAGAAAAAAGAAGTGACTAAAGATTATTGGGAAAAGAGAATGATGGCCGAACAAGAGTTGATTGAAGAAGATCTATTGCTTAAACACGATGTCGATGCGAGCGAAAGCACTCCATCAAAACTCAATCAGTGTAAAATGAATAACTCAAATGCAAATGAACAAATCAATTTTGGAAACAGTCGCAAATTAGGAAGTGATGGCGAAAGTGAAGCATCGCCTGAAAGTAGTCTTTCTCCTCTCGAAGTCGATTCTTTTGAAGGTATTTATAGAACAGTTTTTAGATCTATTGATGAGTTAAGCATGAAATTCGTTTCTACAATTAGAGGGTGGAAGCGACGGTAGACAGAGCACAGAAGCGACCGATTCAGAGTTGTTGCTTTTGGGAAATTTCTGTGAAGAGACGCCAAACAATCAATGCTCGAAAGTTGAGAGCGAAGTAAACAATAAAATTGTTGGCAATGAAAAAGGTTTAGAATGTAAACTTTCAAATAACGATCTGAACGAAACGAATATAGAGAGTGTCTTCGATGATGATGATGAAAAAGAAGAATTAAGCACTGTTCCCGAAGAGGAACATGAACCTGATAGTCTTGAAGAATTCATTAAGCATGAAAACGAATGTATGGAAGATGATAATGTTGTCAACGGCGAAGGACCAGAGTCTTCTTCAAAAGAAAACATTTATGAAGAAATTGGCACTCCTCATATTAGTCGAGATGAAGACTTGATGTCTTCGAGCTGTGATCAGAAGTGTGAGCTACAAGCAAATAATAAAGATACTGAGCCGTTTCAAAATCTCATCGAATTTGAAGTTGAGGTTGAAAGTGAAAATGTTGAACTCGACGCGAAGTCCGATAAGCCTGAGAATACTTATAAACAGCAAGACTTGATGAGCATTTCCCCACTTTTCGTTTCAAATGAATTGTCTGCTACTGAAAATGCTTTGGAAACATCATTTACTAATGGTGAGGTAATGCCTGTTCTTGATGGTGGTATTCAATCAAGAAATGAACAGGATGTCGATAAACAAAAAGGCAACACCTGCAAGCCTTACATAATAGGACAGACGTATCAACTTGCATCGGATTCTGTGTCAGTAGTTAGGGGACAGCAGGAAACTTTAAAACAGGATATTGTAAATGAGAAGATTACATTGAAAAGTACCGAGAACAAAATAGCAGAAGAAATACGTGAGCAGAAAATGAGAGAAGAAGAACTGAGAAAAATGAGAGAAGAGATAAAGTTAAAGCAAGCGAAAGTCAGTGAAATGAACTCATCTAAAAACTTGGTAATTGATGCTGTTACTAATGGCCACGTTAATGGCAGAACTTCTCCTACTGTTTCTGAACTAAGCTGCGCGGGCTTCTCTATGGTTTCTTTCGATTCTTTGGATAACTTTTTGATGAGAAGTGGAGACAAGGTAAAAGTGAAGCCACTGACGTGTGAAAACGAGTTGGATACACCTCAATATAAAGTGTTAAATGAATCGCCAATCGAAAGAGAAATAAGAATTACGAAAGAGAGAGAAGAAGCACTTCGCTTCGAGAAGAGTTTACTCGCGAAAAAGCTCGAAAACAAAGAACAATACACCGAAAAGAAACAAACAGTGGCGAACTCGCCAAAGTTGCCGGTGCTTAAATCGTTTAGTACAGGCTCTTCAAGTGCATCCAACATTCAAAAAGTGCTGGCAACAACAAGAATTCAACAGGAGATCGAAGAGCAGACACAGCGGGAGATAGAACTGAGAGAAAAAGGTTCGATTAAGACCATATCGCAAGAAAGAACAGATATGAAAGTCACTAAACTCGGAGAAATTGAGAAAATTACATGCAAACCAAACAAAAAGTAAGTAATTCGATTATTTCACACGCTAACTTCTATTTTCAAATTAGTAATTCGGCAGCTAACATTGAAAATGAATCTGATGAGGCTGCTTCACTTCCATCTTCATTAGCGCAGCAAAATGCAACGAATGCTAGCAATTTATATAAAAGAAAAAGTCTTCCTCAGATTTTAGGTTTTGGGGCACAGAAAAACATTAGCATGCATAAGTTTATTAAAAGTAAAGGCAAAAGCGCGAATGCATCGTTTTCGCCATTCAACTCGTCTCCTGATATTGACGAGTGTAATCTATGGCGACCACCGCAAATTTTCAAGGGTGAAAAGGCAATCAGGCGAGCTGTTCCTGCAGAATCGAAAATTCAAGAAGAGTTGAAAGAGATGAAGGCACGAGAAGAGGAACTAAAGTAATTTTTTATTTCATGATCCAGAAGTTAAAAATTAAACTTTGTTTTTTAAAGATGGCAAAGAGCACGACTTATTGGAAAATCGCAGCCAAATTTAGCAACCATCGAAAAAGAAACAGACGAAGAAATAAAAGCAGAATCGGTTGCTGAAACTAAAATGATCAATGGTAATTTGCTGAAAAGAACCACCAGCATTCCGAATTTTGTGGACGAAAATCAAAGAAAAGTGAGTGAAATTTGGTCACATCTGAGAGAGACATTATTTCAGAACGCGAGTATTTTAATGATTATTTTTCACCCCTAGCCGTTCATGTGCCAACCGGGAGCCGGAAAGAAGAAAAATCCTCTCATAGAGCAGTGGGAGCTAAAGATACAAAAATTTGTACGGATGAAAAAATAATGTTTAGCGCCGAGAAAATCGGAAAAGTTGCCAAATGATTTACACTATTTCGGTGGGTGCAAAAATTCAAGGGTTACTTTTGTAGACTATTTTTTCTATTTTTGAATATAAAAATGTAAAACTTTATGTAAAGAAAGAATCTGCATTTAAAAGTTTTTTGAAGATAAATCTTTTAATCATTTTAATTCTTTAAACTTGAATTTTATTCTCGTTTCGCATTTGAAAAGTAATACAAAGTTAAGCTTGAAAAATTTAATAAATGATTGGAAATACTTTTTCAGTTTTTCAAATAAGAAAGTTGAAAAAATTGATATAAATTCTTGTCACAAATCTGGTTCCCAAAGTAGTAAACGCAAAAGAGGTGCCTTAATTTAAAATCGAGATCATTTAAATCACTTTTATTGACTCAATTTTTTAACTTTTAAAATTGTAAAATTAAAATTAAGATTAGAACGCAATTTTTGCACGTCCGCTCGTTTTCTACCAAATTCTAAAATCTAAATGAATTTTCTTAAAACATCAAATATAAGACCAGAATACAAAGTAAGTTTTTCACTCTCACGATTGGCGCCGAAAGTATAAAACAGAATAAAAGAATCAGGTGTAAATAAAATAATTTTTAATCAAATGACAAATTTATGCATAAATTAATATTCCAAACAAATCTTATCACAGCTATAAAAACGTTTCATACAGCTTGTTCTCCATTTTTGATTAGATCGGATTGCATGCGCGCAAATCTGATAAATACTTGATCTAAATTCGTTTGACTAACAGAATAATCGGCAATACTCAATAATTGCTTTGCCTTTTCCATTTCTTTAAAAATTACTGAAATTTCTATCTTTGAATCAATTTGGTACTCCATTTGATTCAAATGTGTTTCTTTCAACACAGCGTTACTATCGAAAACTTTTTCGATAAAAGATTTCACATTCTCCAACTCCTGAAGACCACCTTTCACACGTAATGTTACCGTGTGACCCTCTCCATATTTACTTTTAAGATGCTGAATGCTGCCCAAGCATCTAAAGCGTCCATTGACCATGATTGCCAAACGAGTACAAAGAGCTTCGCATTCTTCCCTAAAAATGTTTTGAGAGTTTTTTAATCAATTGAAAGAGTGAAAAATGATCAGCTGATGGGCATATTGTTGACAAGCATTTCATGGAAATAAGGTGAACAATAAAGCGAGGACACACTTACATACTATGCGAAGTTAAAATTACAGCACATCCACTTTTAACAACATCGATTAGACAATTCCATAGAAACCGCCTCGCTTTCGGATCCATTCCTGTTGTTGGCTCATCCTATAAAAAGCATTTTAAAAATCTAAAAACTTTTGTTTGATTTTAATTACCAAAAAAACAACTGAAGGATTTCCTATTAACGCTATGGCAGTCGAGAGTTTACGCTTATTTCCTCCACTGTAAGTACCTGCACAAAAATCAGCATAATCAACAAGTTCAAGTTTCTTGATGCTCCAAGCAACTGCTTTCTTCATCTCTTCTTCTGACATTCCTCGTAATCGTGCGTAAAACTCTAGATGTTCTCTTCCAGTAAGTAGAGAGTTGAGGGCATCGAATTGAGGACAATAGCCAATATTTTGGCGAGCCTTATTTAAGTCACTTCGAATGCTAAATGTTTTTTGAATAATAAAATTCTTGAGTGAAGATAAGTAGAAACAGAACTTACCTATAACCAGTAACAAAAGCATCTCCTTTGGTGATGGTGATTGCACCGGTAAGCATCTTAAATGTGGTGGTTTTTCCAGCACCGTTAACACCTAATAGCCCGAAACATTCTCCAGAATCAACCGCCATACATAGATTATCGACAGCTGGAAGTTGATTTTTCTTGTAAACTTTCGTCAGATTCTTTACTAAAAGAGTAGTTTCTGATGGATTTAGCCCTAAGACTCGCTGTTTTTCTTTCTCTACATCATCATCTTCTTGTTCTGCGTCATGCTTCAACGTTTTCGGATCTCTGAAAAGATAAGAAATCAGTTTATCATTAACTAATAATGAAAACTAAATCAAAGTTTTTCGATGAGTTGACATTACTTTAAATGGATGAAGAAACTAGATTCAATCAGAAGAACAAAGATGAATGCAAAGATTCCTTGTAGGATCATACAAATCATATTCCTTCCGAGATAATTCCAAGACAATGGATTTCTATAAACTTTTAATCCAAATTGTGCAAACACTTGTGATGCAAGATGATTTGTTGATAATTCCATCAACCCGCGACCAAGACAATAATGGGGAAAAATGAGGAATATTTTCTTTAACAATGAACCTATGTATTGTAGATCCTAAAGTTTAAAAACAGTGCAAAGATCAGCCTTAAGCAAGATAAACCATATGGTTACTTCATCGTCAAAAAGTTCCAAGACAAAAGTTGCGATTGTGGTAACAATTCCAATGAAAAGATTGACGCACGCCAATATAACGAACGCGGAACTTGGAACACGGAACAAATATGAAGTTGGATACATAAGTGGAACACTTGCAAAACTAAAAAAGAATAGAGAATGAATTTGAGGCTTCAAGCAGCTTTAAAAATGAGCATTTACCCGTAAAGAAGTAGAAGAAGAATAAAAGCCCACAAGTTATCTTTTGAGACATAAGCTTCTGCATTGAATGCTACGAATATCATTACACACAAAAATGTTGGAACAAGATAATTACACTGAAAATAACTTAAAAATAGATTTAAACCTTTAAAAATCAACTTACAATGTCCCAAATATAGGCTGAAGTCCAATAAATATAAGGATTCACGCCACTTACATATTGTAAATGTTTGGAGCCAGTAACACGGTCTTCAATAAGATACAAAACAAAACTTGCGGGAACAAAACTCATGGCAAATAATATACAAATTGAATAAAGCAAAGATAAGCCTCCTCGCTTTAAAAGTTCGTCTTTGAGTTGGTCCTGAGTAAAATTCATGGGATGATTAACAACTGAGATGCCATAATACTGCTTAACATTGTATGGAAGATGAGCGCGAAGAATGACATTATTAATCGCATTTATATATGCGACTGAAGAAGCCCAGCCTTTGTTATTGAACCAAACTTTGATGTTAGAAAAAATCTCGGTTATCTTGCTTTTCACATTAAATTTTTTGATCATATCATTTAATTGTTTTGTTCCATCTTTGTGGCCAGTTATTTTGGCAATGAAATCAAATGTATGCAAGATTTGCGAATAATTTAATGAATATAATGTGCTCGAAATGGAATTTAGATGACCAAATGAAAATCCCCCGTACCTAAAATGAATTTATATTATGAGAAACAGTTTCTTTAAAATGTGATCTCAAGAATGGAATACGTTGAAAATTAAATTATATTAACACAATCGTTGAAAACACTTTTATTTTCATACTTTTTATAACTTTATTTGTTTGACATAATGAATAAAGATAGATTTGAGTATGCTTCTTTCGTTAGATCTTTTATACGTGATCTTAAATTTTTGCCTTATTTTCATTTTAGTTTATGTTCTGTTTTGAAAGTGAGTGGTGTTAATGCTGAAGAAGCTGAGGAATGCTATGCTATCTCGTTTACTCAGATAGTGTAAAATGAATACGGTCATTGTTTTAATCTTTAGTTTTTTTTTCTGAAAAAGTTCAAAGTGTTAAGTCGAAAGTTATTTTACAAAATTCAAAAATAAAATAAAACTTTTACCTGTTAATCACGTCAAAGTTCAGGTTATAATTCTTTACATGCTAGATCTTTAACGGTGATAACATTAAAAACATTTCTTTAACTAATCTGAAGGGAAACAGTGTGTGAAAGGATAGAATTTTAAAAAAGTATTTCTTATTCAATTCGTGATGGTGTTTAGAATACAACTAAAATTTGCTTTTATAATGTTTAAACGAGAAGTATTAACTATTTTTACTACGATAAATCATTTTTATAGCTATAGATCTTGATTTTTGTGATTTTTATGTATTAATAGTTTAAACAAATATTCGAATGCATGATTTGAATATTTAGCGCTACAAACCTTTTTTTGTAATACTTATTGTAAGATTTAATAAGCCAATCTGATAAATTCCTTCCAGTCATGTTGTATAGCACATCACCACTTGGTAATGTCACTGAAGGAGGCTCGACTCCTTCGGCATCTTCTGGGCAGATCATAGCTCCTGTTCGACACGAACACTCAATTACTTTATTTGCTTCTTTCAAGTCGTATTGTACAATGAGATCGCTTTTATTTATACTATTCTTGTGGCAACGGTCGCTCCATGACAATCGGGAATGAAAAAACCTTATTTAAATGAAAAGAATAAAACTAACTTGTTTATTCTTAATTACCTTTTTTGATGCGACTTAACAAATCCTTCGACGCATTTAGTGCCAATCGTACTATTCGTTAACATTTCATTTATATACAAGTCTGTGCTAGAATTGCTTCGAGATTCTTCTGTGAAAAATATATAATTTGGAGGTCCATATAACCAAGGATTAATTTCTAGTGGAGGTTCTTCAACAACTGGAGGTAAAATCAACGTAAAAACCATAGAAAAACAAATAAATACAGCAGGCAAAACGATCTAATGGAAGATTAATTGACTCAATTTCATTTATATTGTAGAATTTTTTGAATACCTCACAGAGTAATCCTCGTGGATTCCTCCTTGTCTGATGAAATCTTTTTGTTTGCAATGCAAGAAACTGCCTGTTAGTTAATCGCCATCCAGTTATGAGATTTTTGCTTCCATTGTCAAAAACGTTTCTGTTGTTAGTGTTTCTCAGTAATTTCATCGGTATGGAGTTTGTTTCAGTGATATCGATGACTTCTTCATCATCTAAAGGGGTGTTTATAGGGTTTATCTGTACAGAGTTTTCAACTTGTTTTTGTTTGAACGGCAAAATTGTTTTAATTAAATTGTTGCAAACTATACTATTAAATCGTAAACGTGAAGGATAACGACCGCCTTCGGTAATTGTTTCGACAGCAGTATTTATCGACTCAATTCCTTTACTTTCTTCCTCAATAGAACCCGTAACACGTAGAAATACTTCTTCTAAAGGAGTGTCTGAAATACCGAAGCTGCTTATTTGGAGCAAATCTAAGTTTTTGTCAAGAGCCTCCAGAAGAAGTTGCAAAGAGCCACAACCTTGTGCAGAAAGAGGAAGCAAATAAGTAAGTTCACAACCAACTTTTTCCATAAGTTTTGATGTAGGAACATATGTTTGAATAAATTCAGTTATTTTAGTTGTTGTGCAGTCTCCTTCCCAAGTGAGATATTGTTGGTTTCCATCCGCTCGCAACATATCAGCTACACCCTCGTCAATATCAGAAGTCGCTCTGCTTCCAGATTCATCTGAAAGTCGAAGACAACTAACTGCTGGATTGCTGCTACCTGAACTTTGTGAATTCTTGTCTTGCTCTTTGACCAATGTCAAATAATAGCCGCTTCCAAAATGCGATTTTAGGAATAAAGAAGAACCGCAACAACGAAGTTTTCCTTGTGCCAAAACCGCGATTCTATCACCCAAAAGATCGGCCTCATCCATATGATGAGTTCTGAAACAAAAGTAAATATTGAAATCCCACAAAGTATCACATTGAATTTACGTTAATATGACTGTGCGGCCTGTTTTATATTTGAGAAGAAGCTCCCATATGGATCTTCTAGAATAAGGATCAACACCAGCTGTTGGTTCATCTAATATGACGGTTTGTGATTCACCAATGAATGCAATGGCTATCGACAACTTTCTTTGCATGCCTCCAGATAAATTTTTCGATAATTCATTTCGCTTATTTATTAAACCGATGTCTTCAATCATCTGGTTACACTCCGATGCAACACTAATTTCATTTGATCCTTTAAGCTGAGCGTAAAACCAAAGATGTTCAGAAACGGTGAGATTACTGAAGAGAACATTATGTTGAGGACATGTTCCTAAGCTCTTTCTTATTGCATCCATATCAGTTCGTATATCTTTGCCATAGATTTTCGCTGTACCTGATGTAGGTGTTAACAATCCGGTAAGTATCGAAATGGTTGTAGTTTTTCCTGCACCATTGTGACCTAAAAAACTTGTAATCTGTCCTTCGTAAAAGTTGAGTGTAAGATTATCAACGGCCAATTTACATCCTTTATAAACTTTGGTAAGTCGTTGAATTGCTATTCCAAGATTCAAATTAACAGGTTCTTCTTCGAAATTTGTATCTGAAGCTATATTCATTTGAAATAAACTTGTCATATTGAAAAGTAGTAATCAACTTACCACTGAGGATACTTCTTTCAACATCTTCATCAAACTTCTTTAATTTTGGGGAGTTTGTCCAATAACTTTTTGTCAGAAAAAAGTAAAAAGGTTTTGGCACTCCATATTCTCCTAAGGATTTTTAATTGAAAAATTAAAAAGAATTAACTCTTAGAAATTTATTACCAGGAAAAACAGCTTCGATGTACCACGTCATAAAACCAAAAATAAGAGAATCTTTCAAGAAAATCACGAGCACATAAGCGAGAGAGAAATGATCGTTAGGAATAGGACTTTCAAAAATGTTATGCCAATGAACTCCGATTCCGTTTTCTTCAAAATGAGCCAAGTAACTACATCCGAATCCGAATGCAACATTCGGAATTAAACATGCGAAAGACTTTTCCCATCCGGTCAATTTTTCTTCCCAAAGGACCAAAAAAGGATATGGAAGATAGGTCATAAAGAATATGATTCCTCCTGCAGCTGCTGCCATATTTGCTTTTGAGAAAAATGTGCTCAAAAGAAAACTTTGGAAAATCACAGCAATGCAATATAGAAGAAGAAAGAAAAAAACAACAGACGCATCAGAATACTGTAGAATATTGCCACCAATTAAGATGAAGTCGAGTAAAATGCAACTTATAAACATGAATATAAATGAATCAACGAACCAAGAGAGCCACAAAACACCGTTACTCAATCCCATAACTTTCATAAACTCTTTAAGTCTTTTTTCTTTTTCGTAGACGATACTTTTCGTAATCATCGAAGAAGTATAAACCCA